>CM039679.1:97493595-97649623 GCA_022537955.1 Schmidtea mediterranea
AAATTTTGATAAAGATAGCGCCATGTCTCACAACAGACCTTGAGGTTTCAATTTGATTTTAACTAAATTATTTTAAGTAAAAAAGAATTTCATATGCTAGTTGAATAATACCTAATCAGTTTTTTCTTAACAAAAACTGATTCTCTAGCCATTGAAATTTTAATAAAGTCAAATAAACGAATAAGAATAAGTGTGTTCTCTCCCCTTTTTTTCTGAGGACCATACAGGCGCAAAGTTCCATCTTTTTCAAATAAAATCAGCTGATGTCATCGGTGACATAATCACAGTAGCTGATAAAAGAAATATAGTAAAATAAAAACAAAGATGAAAAGTCACGAAATTCCAGAAACATAAGATTGTTAAGACTGGATTGGGTTATAAATCTAAAATTATTTTAAAAGATTGGAAGTAGGTAAGAAAAGTCACAATTAAAATGAAAAGGTTTAAAAAAATGCGAAATTTCGGAAAATCAACTAAATTATCAAATTTGAAATCGAAAAACGTATCAGGTTGAGATTTAATAATGGAGTAGATCATAGTGATAATGAAATTATCAAAATACGTTTAGAAAGAGTCGAAAATCAAAGCGATGTATTAAAACAGAAAATGGTTAATTAATTAAGGAAAACCCGAGTTGAGTAAACAACAACAAGAGTGAACAAAAAGAAATTTTAAAGGTCAATATCCAGACAGCAGAATTGATATGAAGATGTGGAAAAAATTATCTTAAAGAAAACACATGGTAAGGTAATTAATTATAGACTCCTATTTATTCGCTATGTATTTTTTACTAAACGCTATGTATTTTATTAGTGCCTTTATGTATTTTTTTCTAAGTAAATATTTATAAAATGCTAAGTATTATATTAATTATATAAGTAAAAAAATAGAATTCATTAGGTATTTAATTATTTTATTATAGGTAATATTTTTAATTTTTATAAGTAAAAAAATACAAAAACTAAGTCAAACAATGAAAAATTCATAAGAATAATCAAAAAGTGACACAATAAAAAAATCCATAAAAATACAAAGACTATTTCACAAAGACTATTATAAAAATATTTGAAATTATTGTTTTAATAAGGCTTTTTTAGCTTTAGTTGGTCTTCCTCTTGATAGTTTACTTCCAATAGAAGTATTCTTAGCTGCTGCCCGTACTTTGCAATATTTAAGTCTGATTGAAATGCCGACAACAAGCTTGCAAATAATTTTTTTTTAAAATGCTGGAAAATTGCACTGACCGTCGGCCCAATTGGCTTTATCGTTTGGTAAATTAATGCACCAGAAAGTAAAAGCTCGCTTCGTAAATTGATCGAATGTTGTCCAGCGCATTTTTTCAATTTTGTCATTGATAACTTTTGCCCATTGATAAGACTGTGTCCATAATGCTGTGTCGTTTGATTGTTTTGTAATAAACTCCTTCAGACTTCGAGGATATGCTAAAAATAAGATCTAAGAACATCTTAGAAAAAATTAAGATTTATTGATGGATTTTATTAATTGACATATCGTTTTTTTATTTTACTTATAACTTGTTTTCTTGACTTGACATTTATTTATTTTACATAGTTTTTAATTAATTACTTAGCGAATGTATTAAATATCTAGAATTTATTAATTAACATAGAAGTGTTTTACTCTACTGATACTGTGTATTTATCTACATAGAAAGTGTTTATAAAATACATAGCGTTTAGTAAAAAATACATAGCGAATAAATAGCTCTCTTAATTATATGATTATACAATGAGAGCATGAATTAGGGCTGCAAAAAGAGGATTTTCAGGAAGATACAATTTGGGTTCAGAATCATTAATCAAATACACCTAATTCTGTTTTTACATGAATTGTTTCTACATGAATTTGATTTAACATGAATTAAAAAGAATTTCTTTTTCTCTTTTTACACGAATTGCTTTGTTTTAACACGATTTTCAATATTCTATGAATTTTTTTTGATCTAAGCACAAAAAATAAATTCTTTTGTGAACTTTAACAAGGATTTTTTATATTTATTTTTATACTTTTGTTTGTTTATTGTACTTTTGTTGCTGTTTTAGGTATGGAACCAATCTACTATTTTTTCATTCAGCCAATATCTTTTTTTACACGAATTTTTTAGGAACGTATCTATCGTGTAAAAACCGAATTAGGTGTATATTATACTACTATACGAAGCAAGACAAATTAGAAAAAATCGGCATTTTGTCTCAGGTAGGGACGAAAAATCTTGAGAATAGGATATAGTGGATAAAATAAATTTATTTAAGTAGAGAAACGGGGAAGGTAAAATTAATTCGTAAGTAGTTAGAGTCAAAGCAGGATCAAAATATTTAACCTGATTATTATTATAAAGTGTGAAAAGCCAAACAATTGCAGCAGGACTCATTGAGTGGTCATTATGCTTATTGTTTCTTGTTGTAATAATTCTGGTGTTTAGTTTGTGATAAATACAAATATACATTGGGGGTATTGTGCTTTATTTTACTGAGCACGTGGAGTCAAAACTAACGAATATTATTATTTTATTTATTAAAATTCAACAAATAATTTCATTTACCAAAATTTTAAAATTTCTCTGGGTACCCACCTAATAATAGCACCTAATAATAGAAGGAGTATTTAGAGTTATTAGATTAGGGGAATTATTTAAAATGTCTATTTTAAGGAATTCTAGATAATTGAATAAAAAACTCAAAACCAGTACAAATATAATTTAAACAAACAAATCAGTCCACAGACAGCACAAAATTCAGTTAACTCTGAAATCGGATTTGACTGATTTAAATCATTTAACTTATCAGCAATATCATTATTATTATTATTAAAATTATTATTATTATTATTATTATTATTATTATTATTATTATTATTATTATTATTATTATTATTATTATTATTATTATTTTTATTATTATTATATAACTGATCGACTTTACAAATAGCTGAATTTTGTTTAAACGAATGTATTTAATAATTAATATTGATCTGTGTACACAGAATATAATGTAAATAAAAAAATAGATTTAAGCATACATTCGCATTGTTCAAAAATTTCGGAATAGAAAATTCATATTTATAATTAGGGGCAAAAGGCAAACATTTTAAACAATAATTCTTTAAAACAATAATTATATATAAATAAAGACAACTTTAGTATATTAAAAAATTATTAAGTAATTAATTTAGAATTTTACAATAACTTTTAAATTTAATCAAAAACGATAAATTTATTTATTTTAATGTCACTTTGTTTCTCGATGATAATTAATATTGAAAATTAATTAAACAGAATATGTTAAAAGCAAGATAAAAGAAAAGCAAGATGAGAACTGTTCCAAAGGGTTTGACGGTTCAAAGAATTAGTATAAAACATAAGTTGTCAAAAGTTGTCATAAGTTGTCAAAACCCGGACCGCGGCTCAAATAAAAGAATTACATTCTTTGAAAAAAGATGTCATTCATACCTTTTTACTTTTTAACTAATTTTAAAAGTAATTTGATCGATGTTGTGAAAACGCATGGATAATAGAAAGCGTATTAAGGAAAAGGATAAAAATTATTTTTTTAGACAATTATCAATAAAATTTCAATTTATGCTTCAAGAAGAAATTCATATCTTTAAATAATTTAAAAATATGCGAATAGTTTGGATTTTTTGATCAATAGAAATGGTTTTTAATGAATGCCACTGAGCTCCAGGGCTCCTGAACAAGTTCAAAATGGTTCCTTAAAATTTTACAATGAGACCAATGAGTTTGCTTTAAGTCTTAAAGCATATTCATTGCTCTTATTGGAGTGCTCTCTTTCTTTAATAAACTTTTATTATGCAATTCAGTATATCTTCGTATAAAAAATAAATGTATGTAATATGCAATATCTTTTATTTTTAACTTATTTTTAATATTGAGGCTTCGCATTTGCAAAGAATGTAAAATAGTCCTCCACTGTTAAAAATGATTGAAAGCTCTGATTTATAGTAATAAAGAAATACAAATTTTTGGAAATATTTGACCACTAATAAAAGATGTAAAACTGCAATTAAAGAAACAGTCACATTTTCTGTGATAAATGCCAATGCAAGGTCAATAGAATTTAAACACGTAAAATAAATAATTTTTATTGATAAATAAAAATAATTAGCAATTTATTTTGTTTAGATCTTTTATATTATGATTATTATAGTTAGATAAGTCATTTATAGTGAGGTACAAATGCAAATAAAAATGTCCCAATTTCCTAATCGGGTTGAGTGAATTTGTCGCTTTAAGAAAAATATACAATGAAAAACTAAATTTATATTAAAACAATTTTTACTATCAAAGAAAAAATAAAAATAAATTTCAATTAAAAAAAATTTAATTAAAATTAAATTATAAAATATTTATTAAATTCTAATTAAATTTAAAACAAAATGAATATGATGTAATCTATTTTATTTTTTAATAAATCAACTTAGTTAATTCTTGTTGTTATCACTTTGAAAAATTATATATAAATTATGCTATTTTCTATAAGTTCAATTAGGTTGTACCAGACATCATTTACGTCTTGCATATATCTTATATTTTAGAAGGAAGTGTATTCATCCAACCTTAGTGAGAATAATTTACCTTTGCAAACTACAAATTAGAAGTAGTCGGTGAGATCTACCGTTTTATTATCATAAAAGCTAAACAAAATGCTTTTGACTCCTTCATGCGATTCCTATCATATTTCTTCTTATGTAAACTATTCCGGTCTTATTGGATACCTATTAAATATTTCAATAATTTATGATTCAAACTAGTCATATTATAATACTTTTCAATAAATTTATGAATAAACTATTACATGATTTGTTATAAAGTTATCTAAAATGTTAAGAAATTTAACCCTATGTGAAGAAATAGGTAATAATTTTAACCCTAAGTAATGAAAGAAATAACAATTTTAACCCAAAGTAATGAAATATATAATAATTTTAACTCTAAAGGATAAAAGAGGTAATAATTTTAACCCTAAATAATGAAAAAAGAAACAATTTTAACCCTATGTCATTAAAAGTTGTAACTATTATAACCTTATGTATACCAATAATTACTAAATACCAAGTATATTATAACACATGCCTTTAATAAAGAGTAGTTGCTTAATTGATAAAAAAACATTTTAAAAATCATTCAATCGTTGACAATTTTTAAGTACCTGTTAAAGATTTTAATTGTTGGAAAAAAATGAATAAATCCATTATATTTTAATTTAATAATAGTAAATTGAAAATCTCTATTGAAATTATCAACATAATTAGATTAAAAAGTATATAAATTTGTTATTCGTCGATGTAAATAAATTCGTAAAATTATTGATTGTATTGATTAAATACAATTGTTAATTAGAAATAATAATTGGAATATTATTGACTGAACTTATTTTTCAATAGAAAGTTATTCTTGAAACAACATAAAAATCATATTTCAATAACTTTTCTTGAAATTAATTTTGAAAAAGTACAAACCAAATACTTGATTTTGATTCGCTGTTACTATTTACATATTGCTATTGACAACGACACTATTTTTCGATAACTTTAATCGCTAAACTCATGTTCAAAATACAAATAAAATTATCAATATATTAAAATTATTACAGTTTTCTTGAAAATAATTTGAAAAAGTACAAACTATAGTGATTTTTCAATAAAACCATTATTAAACTAAAAATAGATGAAAATTTGAATAGATAAATAGATATATTTATTGAAATTTTTTTTGCAAATAATTTGAAAACGTACAAATTATTTAACTAAAACCGGTTGTTGAAAATACTAATAAATTTATGAATTAAAATAATTACAGTTTTTCATGAAAATAATGATTTGAAAATGAAATTATAGAATACTTGATTTTAATTGGTTAATTCTATTTATTACCAATCACAACGACTCAAATTAATTCAAATTCAAATTTTAATGTTCTAAAACAGTACTTTATCACTTCAAATTATTTTCTAAATATTATTGATGTCGCATTGATTATCAACAGTTTCTTTTATCATCAACAATAAAAATGATTTAGAATATCCATTCTTTATCAACAACTCAACAAATTTATCAACACTTTTTACCGAATTAGCAAAAGTAGAAGATAAAGCCCATGAACGATAAATCAATCCTTTCACCATATTTCTCTTATACTTAAATTCACAGAAGCTTTCTGGAGAAGTATAAAGACCAGTATCAGTTGGTTTTCTATAAATCTCTGTCTCATACTGTTTATCTTTGCGTTGAATTAACAAATCCAAAAACGCAATTGATGACTTTCTCTCCGTTTCACATGTGAATACAATGTTATATTTGAAAACCAGAAACATGTAGAACCGTTTTTGCAGTTTATGAACAGTTTACATAAAAACATTGTATTCACATGTGAAACGGAGAGAAAGTCATCAATTGCGTTTTTGGATTTGTTAATTCAACGCAAAGATAAACAGTATGAGACAGAGATTTATAGAAAACCAACTGATACTGGTCTTTATACTTCTCCAGAAAGCTTCTGTGAATTTAAGTATAAGAGAAATATGGTGAAAGGATTGATTTATCGTTCATGGGCTTTATCTTCTACTTTTGCTAATTCGGTAAAAAGTGTTGATAAATTTGTTGAGTTGTTGATAAAGAATGGATATTCTAAATCATTTTTATTGTTGATGATAAAAGAAACTGTTGATAAATTGATTAAAAATCCTAAGGATCCATGTTGTGGAAAGTCTGAATGTAATTTGTCGGATGGGTGTGAATTGAGTGTTGATCTGGGTGATTGTAAAAATGGATATAAAAAAAATTGAGCCTAAATATGTGTTAGTATTGCCGTACTCTGAAGGCTTTACAAATTATAAGAGGAAGTTGGGTAAACTGATAGGAAATTTAGAGTATAAGATCGTCTCTAATTCGTGTAAGGTACGCAATATGTTTATTAATAAATCAAAAACTCCGGTTGGATTGTGTTCTGATCTCGTTTATCAATTTACATGTAATGGGTGTAATGCCACATACATTGGAGAGACTTCCCGTCATCTCTGTACTCGAGTTCTAGAGCATTGTCGATTGAAGGGTTTGACCAATATTAGTGAACACAATAGAGGCTGTAAAAGTGATATCGGAATGTCTGATTTTAGAATTTTGTTGAGAAGTTTTAATAGTTATTGGAACGAGTGATATGTGAAGCATTGCTGATAAGGTCATTGGATCCAAAGATTAATGTGCAGAGTGCTGTGACTACGAATGTTTTGAATGTTTTTAAATAGTTTACGTATGTTAAATTATGTTTGTTTTTTTAATATTATTAAAATAATTGAAAATTTTAAATTGCATTAATTTTTAAAAAATTAGAATATAAGTAAAAAATTTAAAATTTAAAATTAATTTAAAATATATTTTTAAAAATATTTATTTATTAAAAAATTAAATTAATAAAAATAATTTGTTTAAATTAAATGTTAATTCATCATATTTTTAGTTGGTTTTGAGTACCTGAAGATGATAGCTGTGCTATCGAAATATATCGTAAGAAAGGTTTTTTATTGGCGTTATCGTTTAATTAAATCGTTGCCAAATTTATTTAATTATTTATTTATAAATCATGCTGCAGCTGTTCCAATATTCAAAAGGTTTATGAAGGTTTATAACTCCCTCAAAAGAAAGGAACTAGACATTAGTTTTCTTGAGACTTGTTTAGAAGAAAAGATGATTCCTTCGTTCATTTATAAAATGAAACTAAGTGATTGTCTTTCTAGTAAAGATGTCCAATTAATACATAGAAGAACGTTAAGAAGAATGTTGGAATCAGAGAAAATAAGGAGAACTTCCATTGATAAAAAACTAACAAATATTGGATTAATGTTAAATAATGCTACGAATGAGTTTTGTTTACAGGTATGTGTAGAATGGTGTATCAAAAATTCGATTGTGCAAATAAAATCTAAAGAGAATGCTCATATTAAAAAATTGATTAATTTGAGAAAAATATTTGGGATTTCTAAATTTAGTGTGGAGAATACTGTGATAAATTTGAGTAAAATAGTGTTGAATGATGATGAAGAGCGTGTTTTAAAATTTGGTCCAAATCACTGTATTAAGAATCGCTTGGATGAAACAAAATTGTGTGCAAAAATTGAAAGTTTATATTTTCATATAGCCCGATCGATGAAAGGCATTAATGGTAATTATGTGAAGAGCTCGTTAAGTGCAAGTACGATGGAGTATATCGATAAAAACAAAAAGCAAAATATTAGGGATTTTATGACTTTAAAAAACTTAGCTAAAAAAATATAAATATCTGTAAGTTTGACAAAGGAAATGGGATAGTCATTCTTGACCATGATGTGTATGTAAATAAGTTGAATGATTTGTTAAATTCTCCTCAGTTTGTGAAATTGCCAAAGGGTCGGAAGAATGGAAAATTACCTCCTCTTAAGGATGAAGAGTTTGTGCAAAAAATGTTAAATGGTTTTATTGAGAAGAAGCTTATTGATGAAGAGATAGGTAAGTCTATTCGTCCAATAGGATCGCAGCCAGCTAAACTATATGGGCTGCCAAAAATCCATAAAGATGGTGTACCTATGAGACCAGTTTTGTCGATGGTTGGTACTGCCCAGTATAAAATAGCAAAGTTTTTAGATGGATTATTAAAACCATTAATGCGATCAGAGTTTGAATGTAAGGATAGCTTTGAGTTTGTTTCTTGTATTGCAAAGCTACAAAAACGAAGTATGAATGATGTTATGGTTTCGTTTGATGTTTGTAGTTTGTTTACGAATGTGCCACTGGTTGAGACAATTGACTTATGCTGTGCGTTGTGGAATGAAAATGATTCGGAACATCACATTTTGGATAGAAGGGCATTTCGAAAACTTCTTGAATTTGCTACTTCAAATGTCAATTTTCTTTTCAATGATGAATGGTATCAACAAATAGATGGAGTCGCTATGGGTTCCCCTTTAGCACCAACGATGGCATCAATATTTTTGGCTAGTTTGGAAAAGAAAATTGCTTCTTTCCAATTTGAAAAACCTTTTGTTTATAAAAGGTATGTGGATGATATTTTTCTTATATTTGAAAACCAGAAACATGTAGAACCGTTTTTGCAGTTTATGAACAGTTTACATAAAAACATTGTATTCACATGTGAAACGGAGAGAAAGTCATCAATTGCGTTTTTGGATTTGTTAATTCAACGCAAAGATAAACAGTATGAGACAGAGATTTATAGAAAACCAACTGATACTGGTCTTTATACTTCTCCAGAAAGCTTCTGTGAATTTAAGTATAAGAGAAATATGGTGAAAGGATTGATTTATCGTTCATGGGCTTTATCTTCTACTTTTGCTAATTCGGTAAAAAGTGTTGATAAATTTGTTGAGTTGTTGATAAAGAATGGATATTCTAAATCATTTTTATTGTTGATGATAAAAGAAACTGTTGATAAATTGATTAAAAATCCTAAGGATCCATGTTGTGGAAAGTCTGAATGTAATTTGTCGGATGGGTGTGAATTGAGTGTTGATCTGGGTGATTGTAAAAATGGATATAAAAAAATTGAGCCTAAATATGTGTTAGTATTGCCGTACTCTGAAGGCTTTACAAATTATAAGAGGAAGTTGGGTAAACTGATAGGAAATTTAGAGTATAAGATCGTCTCTAATTCGTGTAAGGTACGCAATATGTTTATTAATAAATCAAAAACTCCGGTTGGATTGTGTTCTGATCTCGTTTATCAATTTACATGTAATGGGTGTAATGCCACATACATTGGAGAGACTTCCCGTCATCTCTGTACTCGAGTTCTAGAGCATTGTCGATTGAAGGGTTTGACCAATATTAGTGAACACAATAGAGGCTGTAAAAGTGATATCGGAATGTCTGATTTTAGAATTTTGTTGAGAAGTTTTAATAGTTATTGGGAACGAGTGATATGTGAAGCATTGCTGATAAGGTCATTGGATCCAAAGATTAATGTGCAGAGTGCTGTGACTACGAATGTTTTGAATGTTTTTAAATAGTTTACGTATGTTAAATTATGTTTGTTTTTTTAATATTATTAAAATAATTGAAAATTTTAAATTGCATTAATTTTTAAAAAATTAGAATATAAGTAAAAAATTTAAAATTTAAAATTAATTTAAAATATATTTTTAAAAATATTTATTTATTAAAAAATTAAATTAATAAAAAATAATTTGTTTAAATTAAATGTTAATTCATCATATTTTTAGTTGGTTTTGAGTACCTGAAGATGATAGCTGTGCTATCGAAATATATCGTAAGAAAGGTTTTTTATTGGCGTTATCGTTTAATATATAAAAATATACTAATTATCCCTATTAAAAGTTTAACAATTTATTGAACTACACACACTTTTCTTCAATACAAAATTAATTTAACAGAATAAGTAAATCAATATTTGTTAGCATATTGATAAAAATTAATATACTTTAGTGTCCAACTGGATATCCAACCACCTTAAAATCTGGTAATTGGGTATAACACTGACGAGCATTACTTTCTGGATCCAACAACACTTGATGTCAGCTCAACTATATATTTACGTGTAAATTATTAATTACTAAAATAAATGAGATAAAAACTCACGTGGTTGTGCAATTAGAGCAGGCAAATGTCCACATCAGGTTCGTAGTTCAAGTTTGCTCAGTAAAATTCTAACATGTGCCTTCATCAACAACTATGCGCATGATATGTCCCTTGATAACATTAATTTGACAGAAATAGCATGTATTATCAACTCTGTTCTTCCAATTGTTTCTGAGATCAATAACAAAGATAAAAAGAAAATTTTAACAAAAGCAAAAGAAACAAGTAAATTTGACTTACAACAGAGTAAAAATAAAGTCTTTGAATTAATTATTAGTTTTGAAAATGCTGATGTTAACCAAATAGTTGAAAGCATTATTTGACAAATTCCTCACCTAAATAATTTCACTGAAATTAAATCCCACGAATCATACCTAGGAACTAAACAAAACTCATATATAATTAGTAAATATAAAAGTAGATCAGAATTTTTAATTAATATGAAATTAACTTTTTATAAAATTATTAATGACTTACCAGTCACTGTCAGGCCTGAAATTCAGGATATTCTGAACCAATTTAGCGAAAGGGACCCAGTATCGAATTCATGGAATAAAATTTTTAAAAATTGTCGAAGCACGACAAATGTTCTCAATCTTGTAGATATTTTACCGTTTGATGTTATTTACAAATATTGATGGTATTCAATACAAATATCTTACTCTTCTTGACCCTGAAGGTATCTGGTTAAGTTTCCTGTTTAATAAAATCAAGTTTTTTTATATCTGATAACAAAGAGTCATAGAACTGTGATACTTACGACTAAGTTTTAAAAAGAAATTTCTAATATATTTCACTCTGCATTGCACGGCTCATATATGCAAAAGTGGCAACTGAAAAATAAAAGCCACATGATTGCAGCGACTATAAAATTATCCCCTCAAATAAATAAAGCAATTTTTAAAAGCAAACTTGGCGAATTTGCATGGAACGTTATACATCGAGCGCGAACTAATACACTTAACATCAATGCAAAGCCTAATAGAAAAGGAGATTCTAGACTTTGTAGACGTTGTGAGAAAGACGATGAAACTATGTCTCACGCCTTACAGTCATGTAGGATTCACTAAATACTGATATTAGAGAGACACAATGACTGCCTAAAGATAATAACGAATACTCTAAAAAATCCTAATTTTATTGTCATGTTTGAACATTCTTGTTCTCTTGTCCTGAATTCAAAACAACACGTCGATCTTATAATAAATGATACTGAAAGAAAAAGAATATTCATGATTTATATTGTCAATTGGATTTAGTTTCACATTTTGACTTGACTCATTAGGAAAATATTGAGAAATATAGCTTGCTTCAGAGTGAATTACAGGTAGCCAAACCTGATTATCAGGTAGAGCTTTACACTTGTATTTTTGGAGTATTAGGCTCAATTCCTCCATCAACTTATGATCTGATTTGTAAACTTGGCATTGAACCACTTCAAACAGAAGGTCTGCTTAAAGAATGTGCAATGAGCAATATCCTGCACTCAGCTAAAATATGGTATTACCATGTGCACGGCATTCTACCAGACTTCTGTAATTAATTTAAAATTTTGGATATTTAAACAAACTTAAACTTTTTCATTGAGATCAGAATTATTATTTTTATTTGAAATGATTCAGACTTCATTCGTAATTTATCTTTAAATTCAATATTATTAACCTGACTTTTACCTTTGTAAAAGTCGTAATTAAATTTAGAAAACTTAGAAAATCAAATCAGAGCTTATTTCGTATTATTTATTACTGCAAAATTTATATTTGCAATGCCGGATAACTACGCCGATGGATCATCATATCAGATCAAGCAAAAGAAAATTCAGATGACGCCAATTGCAGAAGAGACTGATTGATCAAATACTTGATAACTTACATTTGAATTCATCCTTCTCTACTACAATTGCAGTATGAATTGCATGCTTTATGTTGAGCATATTCTTTTCAATGTGAAACAAACATTTTATTGAGAAGAAGCTTATTGATGAAGAGGTAGGTAAGTCATTTCGTCCAATAGGATCGCAGCCAGTAAAACTATATGGGCTAACAAAAATCCATAAAAATGGTTTACCTATGAGATCAGTTTTGTCGATGGTTGGTACTGCCCAGTATCAAATAGCAAAGTTTTTAGATGGATTATTAAAACAGTTAATGCGATCAGAGTTTGAATGTAAGGATAGCTTTGAGTTTGTGTCTTGTAATGCAAAGCTACAAAAACGAAGTATGAATGATGTTATGGTTTCGTTTGATGTTTGTGGTTTGTTTACAAATGTGCCACTGGTTGAGACGATTGACTTATGCTGTGCGTTGTGGAATAAAAATGATTCGGAACATCACATTTTGGATAGAAGGGCATTTCGTAAACTTCTTGAATTTGCTACTTCAAATGTCAATTTTCTTTTCAATAATGAACGGTATCAACAAATAGATGGAGTCGCTATGGGTTCCGATTTAGCACCAACGATGGCATCAATATAATTTTTGCTAGTTTGGAAAAGAAAATTGCTTCTTTCCAATTTGAGAAACCCTTTGTTTATAAAAGGTATGTGGATGATATTTTTCTTGTATTTGAAAACCAGAAACATGTAGAACCGTTTTTGCATTTTATGAACAGTTTACATAAAAACATTGTATTCACATGTGAAACGGAGAGAATGTCATCAATTGCGTTTTTAGATTTGTTAATTCAACGCAAAGATAAACAGTATGAGTCAGAGATTTATAGAAAACCAACTGATACTGGTCTTTATACTTCTCCAGAAAGCTTTTGTGAATTTAAGTATAAGAGAAATATGGTGAAAGGATTGATTTATCGTTCATGGGCTTTATCTTCTACTTTTGCTAATTCGGTAAAAAGTGTTGATAAATTTGTTGAGTTGTTGATAAAGAATGGATATTCTAAATCAATTTTATTGTTGATGATAAAAGAGAATGTTGATAAATTGATTAAAAATCCTAAAGATCCATGTTTTGGAAAGTCTGAATGTAATTTGTCGGATGGGTGTGAATTGAGTGTTGATCTAAATAATAGTAAAAATGGATATAAAAAAATTGAGCCTAAATATGTGTTAGTAATGCCGTACTCTGAAGGTTTAACAAATTATAAAAGAAAGTTAAGTAAACAGATTGGAAATTTAGAGTATAAGATCGTCTCTAATTCGTGTAAGGTACGCAATATGTTTATTAATAAATCGAAAACTCCGGTTGGATTTGTTCTGATCTCGTTTATCAATTTACATGTAATGGGTGTAATGCCACATACATTGGAGAGACTTCCCGTCATCTCTGTACTCGAGTTCTAGAGCATTGTCAATTGAAGGGTTTGACCAATATTAGTGAGCACAATAGAGGCTGTAAAGGTGAAATAGGAATGTTTGATTTTAGAATTTTGTTGAAAAGTTTTAATAATTATTGGGAACGCGTGATATGTGAAACATTGTTGATAAGGTCATTGGATCCAAAGGTTAATGTGCAAAGTGCTGTGACTACGAATGTTTTGAATGTTTTTAAATAGTTTACGTATGTTAAATTATGTTTATGTATTGTTTTTTTTAAAAAAAAAACTTTTTTTTAATATTATTAAAATAATTGAATTTTTAAATTACATTGTTTTTTAAAAGTTATAATATAAATAAAAATTATAATATTTATAGAAATAAAATTTTAAATTAGTTAAAAGTTATTTGAATATGTTTTTTAAATATTTATTTATTACAAAATTAAATTAATAAAAAATAATTTGTTTAAATTAAATGTTAATTCATAATATTTTTAGTTGGTTTTGAGTATCTGAAGATGATAGCTGTGCTATCGAAATATATGGTACGAAAGGTTTTTTTTTGGCGTTATCTTTAATTTTATATTTAATAAAATTTTAAATAATACTAGTGAGTGATTTTGTTAAGTCTACGACTTAGTCGTAGACATAGTTGTAGGCGTGTTAGGCGCTGATGGGTGAGGATTGGTGCTGATGTATGTGTATGGGTGCGGATCGGTGCAGATAGGTTATCGTTGGTTGGTGTGTGGAAGTTTCTAGAAGTTAGGCGTGAGGAAGATTCTAGAAGGTTGGTCTGTGGAAGTTGGTAGGTGTGTGTAAGGTGGTAGGTGTGTTGAAGGTTGGTGTGTGTAAGAGTTTCTAGAAGTTAGGTGTGTTGGTCCACAACTGCGTGACATAATAAGTGTGAATTAGGTAACCGGTGTGTGGTGTGTCTTCGGGTAGTGACTAACCAGTGGGAAGGTGACATAATCGTGAGGTTACCTAGTAACAGTGGACAAAGGTCAATTACTAGGTAGCAACATAGTGGACAGAGGTCAATCTCCAGGTAGTAACAACGTGGGCAGATGTTATGTAATATTACGTAAGCCAAAGGGATTTTTATTTGATGGCGTCACATCCTACTACTACCCTAATAAGCATTGAAATTCCTTCATTTGGATTACTTTAAACAAATTCAGTCAAAGATTCTTGTTTTCTTGTAAAAAAAATCAGATCCTTCAAAAAGCCTTTGCAAAAATCAGTGCTAGAAACATTTCAATAAATCTATTGATAAAGAATAGCATTCGAAAAAAAGTTTTTTTAAACTCTGTAGTTTCCTATGTTTTAGATCTTTTCTGACATTTTATTAAGATATTGAATTGATAAGAAAATGAAATGCACCAAAGTGTAATTGACAATGACGTAATTGACATAGATTTAAAAATTCAACCATATAAATATAACTTACACATAACAAATGTGTATTTTCGATTTCACTACTAATACAAACAAAGTTTAAATTATCCATTGGCATTATATTTATTAAGAAAAATGTTTGACCATGAGTCAGTAAAGATATATCGATGTTTTTCATATTCACGAATTTTCACCGCAGTCGTTTTTAAGCGTAATTCGTAAATATAAACAAAACCCTTTGTTTATCTTTTCTGATTCACAGTAAAAAAAATTCTTAATAAATATAATATCATTGGAAAATGAAAATAAATCAGAGGTGAAAATCAAAAGAAGTTCTTATAAAAGTTTTAATTATATATATATATACCAACCCCTCAAATTGCGTCATTAACTTGGATAAGTGACACACGACGCAAATTGAAATAAATGTTTTTGTATGGTTTTTATTAATTAGTACAAAAGTACACTATTTGAAAAAATTCAAATTATTATAAATAATAACATACATATTGCGATAAAACTTATTTATATTATTTTGCTTATCGGTTAATAAGATAAAAATATTGAAATAAAACAGAATAAAACCATATTAAATTAAATAAATAAAAATTAATAAAAACTTGACAATTTTTATGACTTGGATAAAAAATTGTCTAAAGTTTTTTACATTTTTAGGGCTTTTCATTACAGCTGAAAGTGCCATATTTTTATAATATGAACAGTTTTTTACCAAGATTTAAAATGCTTTATAACTTCTCTTTTCAGTTCTAAAACAAATTAGTCTCCGCCTTTGATTTATTTTTAAAAATGTTTACCCTACAGCAATAAGTTTGCATAAAAATTTATTTACTAAAACAAATTGGAAATTCCTTTGATATTAATTTAAGTAACGAAAACAGTTAACGACGCAACTTTGAAAACAAAAAAAAATATGAACTACCCAAACTGAGGTTTTGATATATTTATAGTCTCTATATAGAAAAAATAAATAAAAAATAAAAGGTAAATTTTTCACAAATTATAGTCTGATTTAGTAAATCCACTGATTTATTTTATCAGTTTTATCTAAATAAAAATATAAAAAATAAACGAAATTTTAAGAAAACTATTTTGTATTATTAAATGAGTTAATATTTTACTATTAGTTTTCACTGTAACTGTTAAAAGAATTAATATTTTTCTAATATTTTCCAGCCCGATTCACAGTTGGCGACTTCTTAAGAAAACAAACCAGTTAAATGTTAAAATAATTTAAAATTAAAAAAAGTATGAAAATTAAATTCTAAAAGATGAGAGAAGACTATACAAAAATAAATAAAATTTTTCCAATTCACAGAAAAAATATAATAAATTTTATTCTATTTTTTAATCTTGAATTAAAATTAAAAATTTTAATTTTATGAGTTACCAGCAAAAGCATTCTAAATTATTTTTTAAAAAATAATAAATTAATTGCACAGAAATAATATTGTCAAATAACTCAAAAAAATTGGGCCAATCTTTTGGCGAGATTAAAACAAGTTATATAAAAATAAGTAATTATTTATAAAATCATTTTTTTTCATCCCGACAGAATAGGGTTACATAAAAATTTGGAACAAGAATGTTTTACTCATCTAATATCGATATGTGGAAATATTTTTCACAGAAATAATTAAGATCCATCGTTTTCGCGGATCTTCTGAGATTCTTAAGTGACGCAATATTTTTTTGGTAAATTTTCACAAAATATATTTTATAAAAATATATTTTACAAAATATATTTTATAAAAGTGCTTAGAATTATAAAATAAATGACTTAATTATCTTTGCAATTTCACAAACTTCTTGTCCTTTATTTTTCAATGGAAATCAAACTAATAATAATTATTTGAAAATTCTGGAAGATAAATTTATTTTTTAAACAATTTTTAGACATATACTTCAACAACCCCAAAAAAACCTGGATTTTTCAATTTGAGTCAGCGGTATAATGTGTATAATGAATGAACCAAATACGAAAGTTAGAAAGTACTATTAATCAAAAAAGAGAGTTTCAAACGCCAGTATGTGGAATGTTGATGGATGAGCCTCTTGCTTTGATGATTTCTTGGATGACAGCTGATTTCGTCCTCCACAAACTTTTCAATGCACTTGCATCATATGAGTAGTAAGCATCTTGTATATTTTGCCAGAGTTCTTGAAAAAGTACTTTTTGGAGACTTTCTATCCGTTGGATAGGGAATGGAAAAAGCCAAAATCATTGGAATTGAGCTCCAGTGATTGTGCTGGTTGGTTCACGACGGTTATGCTTGAACCACAGACAGTGCCAAATTCTTCGATTTGTGCAACATTCCTTTTTCCATCATGTGGTCTGGCGTTATCTTGTTATCAGGAATTGCATGTTTGGTCATTAGATCATAGTTCGAATCTGCTGTGATGGTTGTATGAATTTTGTAAATATTTTGTAGCTTTTTATAAAAATTAAAATTTTTTATTGTTATTTAAAAAGGTATTTAAAGCCCTACAAAAACTGCCGGTAATAACTTGTGTGCAATCTGACAGTAATATATTTGAGATGTGCTAAATGCAACTATTTTCACATTTGCAGATAAGATTTAAAATAAGATTCAAAAATTCATTCGGATTATTTTGTTATATTTATATAACTTTTAAATATATTTTGTTTAAATTTTTGTAAAATATTTTTAATTATTACAAATTTTTTTTATTAACTTTCCATAAATTTTTGAATGTTTTTGGAAATAGAATTAAATAGCATTAAATATTGGAATTTGAATAATCTAGACTCTACTGTTGCAAACAAAAACTGTCACGCAAATATCCATGAAAAATTTAATAAAAAAATTATGAGGAAATTCCCATCTAGCGATCCTGCCAATCAAATTCATTGAAATAAATTTTGACAGTTAAATCTACTAAATAATTTTTAATAAAAATAATATATATGTTGGTTTTAAATCACAATAATAATAACCAATAATAATTAAACTAATTATCAGAATTATAATATCATTAATAATAATTAAAAGATAACGCCAATAAAAAGCTTTTACTACGATTTATTTCGACAGCATAACTGTCATCTTCAGATACACAAAACCAACTAAAAATATTATAAATTAACATTTAATTTAAACAAATTATTTTTTATTAATTTAATTTTGTAATAAATAAGTATTTAAAAAACATATTCAAATAACTTTTAACTAATTTAAAATTTTATTTCTATAAATATTATAATTTTTATTTATATTATAACTTTTAAAAAACAATGTAATTTAAAAATTCAATTATTTTAATAATATTAAAAAAAAGATTTTTTTTAAAAAAACAATACATAAACATAATTTAACATACGTAAACTATTTAAAAACATTCAAAACATTCGTAGTCACAGCACTTTGCACATTAATCTTTGGATCCAATGACCTTATCAACAATGTTTCACATATCACGCGTTCCCAATAATTATTAAAACTTTTCAACAAAATTCTAAAATCAAACATTCCTATTTCACCTTTACAGCCTCTATTGTGCTCACTAATATTGGTCAAACCCTTCAATTGACAATGCTCTAGAACTCGAGTACAGAGATGACGGGAAGTCTCTCCAATGTATGTGGCATTACACCCATTACATGTAAATTGATAAACGAGATCAGAACAAATCCAACCGGAGTTTTCGATTTATTAATAAACATATTGCGTACCTTACACGAATTAGAGACGATCTTATACTCTAAATTTCCAATCTGTTTACTTAACTTTCTTTTATAATTTGTTAAACCTTCAGAGTACGGCATTACTAACACATATTTAGGCTCAATTTTTTTATATCCATTTTTACTATTATTTAGATCAACACTCAATTCACACCCATCCGACAAATTACATTCAGACTTTCCAAAACATGGATCTTTAGGATTTTTAATCAATTTATCAACATTCTCTTTTATCATCAACAATAAAATTGATTTAGAATATCCATTCTTTATCAACAACTCAACAAATTTATCAACACTTTTTACCGAATTAGCAAAAGTAGAAGATAAAGCCCATGAACGATAAATCAATCCTTTCACCATATTTCTCTTATACTTAAATTCACAAAAGCTTTCTGGAGAAGTATAAAGACCAGTATCAGTTGGTTTTCTATAAATCTCTGACTCATACTGTTTATCTTTGCGTTGAATTAATAAATCTAAAAACGCAATTGATGACTTTCTCTCCGTTTCACATGTAAATACAATGTTCTTATTTAAACTGTCGCTATTGGTTCCCCTTTAGCACCAACGATGGCATCAATATTTTTGGCTAGTTTGGAAAAGAAAATTGCTTCTTTCCAATTTGAAAAACCTTTTGTTTATAAAAGGTATGTAGATGATATTTTTCTTGTATTTCAAAACCAGAAACATGTAGAGCCGTTTTGCATTTTATGAACAGTTTGCAAAGTGCTGTGACTACGAATTTTTTGAATGTTTTTAAATAGTTTACGTATGTTAAATTATGTTTATGTATTGTTTTTTTTTAAAAAAATCTTTTTTTTAATATTATTAAAATAATTGAATTTTTAAATTACATTGTTTTTTAAAAGTTATAATATAAATAAAAATTATAATATTTATAGAAATAAAATTTTTAATTAATTAAAAGTTATTTGAATATATTTTTTAAAATATTTATTTATTACAAAATTAAATTAATAAAAAATAATTTGTTTAAATTAAATGTTAATTCATAATATTTTTAGTTGGTTTTGAGTACCTGAAGATGACATTTATGATGTCGAAATATATCTTACGAAAAGTTTTTTATTGGCGTTATCTTTTAATTAAATCTTTGCCAAATTTATTTAATTATTTATTTATTAATAATAATGATGGAGTTATATTTATTTCTATTATAAAATATAAATAAAATATCACTATTATAATTTAAAGAACTTTGTTGGGTTTTACCAAATTTTGCACCATAATTTTGCACTGACACTAAGAATTTATTACTATAATTATTATTATTATTATTATTATTATTATTATTATTATTATTAATATATTATTAATCATAACAAACTACATCTACCAAAGTATTTTTGAAACAGTTTTAATTATTTTTCACACTTTGCCTATTTTAATGTTGATTAATTAATCTCCATGTGAATTAACCTAGTATTTATTGAGGATTAATTAAGTAATAAACATTTTGTAATAAAATTAAATTGTTAACGTTTTTCATAACCATTAAGCAAAAATGCAGATTATGTTATATAAGTTGTTATGTGCTTGTTTTATTGAAGTGTAATTTAACCTTCACTGTATTTACAAATTTTACATCGTATATAAATGATAATATTTCCATTTTGATGTTTTGAGGAGAGTGCAATAATTTTCTATCTGAATCAATTCGAACAGTTTCAATTTTAAGTGAGTTGGTTTTGTTTTAAGCTGACATGAATATGTGAAAATGAGCATTAAACTATACAGTAATTTCCATGTTTGAATTTTGGTGACGAACGTGATCTATGAATGAATGAAGTGGTTTAATGGTTTTTGAAATATTTCTTACAGATAACAATGTGGAGTTTTGTTAAGAAAAGAAAGATATTTAAACAAAAATTAAATATTTGTTATTTATTTATTATGCACCTGTAATTTTATTTTAAATAATTAGCATTTAGTAAATTAGGTAAAAATTAAAATGTTGCAAGCACTTCTTGTAGGTTTATAAATTTCCAAAAAAACTCTAATTAAAAATTTTAATCAAACTGTGCAAAAGTTTCATTTCAAATATCAACGAACTTTTGTAAATAAAAGTAACTTATTACAAAATTTATCATTTCCCTCGAATAATTGCCCAAAATGGTGATCATTGAAAGTTTAAGCTTTAATTGAGTTTTTTAATTCAATACCAAAACAGAATTAGAAAGTTCTGACAGTTAAGTGTTGCTAGTGGAAAATATTGTAGCACCATCATTTATGAATGAAAATAAATATTATAAACCAAATCATTATGAATGTTTTAATCATTCATAGTTGATCAAAGCGTATGAAGGTTAAACGAAAGAGATTCCAAGTAGTTTATATAAGAAAGTTCGACATAGAATGCACTATATAATTGGTTCTCAATGGAATAGGAAATCAAATATTGACCACATTGCGAATTATAGTTCTGTGAGGAGGAAGAGGACAGTCATTTTATTTACGAAACAATCCGATTTCCACTGAAGGTATACATGGCATTCGTTATGGTCTTCTAGTTAATCGGTAGCTATTGCGATTAAGTTTGCTTGTTGTCGTGTAACCTGTAAAGGTGGAGTAGCGATTTCTGAATATTAGGCCGACACAAAACAGTTAATACAACTTGATTTGCGCGATAATTACATAAAGACAGCTAAGTAAATCAAAATCTTGTCAGATTATATCTTGATCAAGTATCTAAATGAGATTAAAACTTAAAAAAGAGTTTAGGAGAATAAAAAAAGGCTTCGCTGATGATGCTGACGAAGATTTCGGCTTGTGTGGAAAAGAGCAATTCAAAAACTTCAAAACAATTGAATATGAAGGATAAGCAATCTAATTCATTTAATCAACCACCTCAACAATATCATAATCAGAATCAAATGTCTAATTTCAACCGAAAAAAAGGTGGAAATCAAAGATTTCAGGGAAGACACGGTGGAAATAATGACTTTAATCGATTGCAATCGGACATATTTAAACCTCAGCTTTGCAATCTAATACAAATTCAATTCTGTATCAACTGTTCTTTCAAGCCTTGGGGGAAGTTCCCAAAACTCCAACGCTAACAATCGTTATTCCATAACTGGAAATATATGAGACAGCACTTCAAAGTCTCCTCCAGCTCCTTCAAATTCTCCACAACCTCCAGTCAAGCAATCGTTTAATACTATAATTTCTAAACATTCGGACATTTCTAACAACCAACTGAATGTATCTTCAAATGCTCAAATCAGTATCCATCAAACCACCAAATATGTTGAATTAAAACAAGTCTACAAAACTTCCATTTAATTCATATTTAAAAGACTTCTCCAATTTGGCTAGAAATTTATCATCAAATTTCGTTGTCAAAAGCCTATCAATTATTCGAAAGTTCAGACCCGATATAATACATAGTTTTGTAACCTTTTTAAATGGTTGATGATAATAATCATGTTAATATTTAAGAAACGAAAGAGATAATCAATAATATTTATAAAAACGCTTTGTCATTTTTAAATATATTATTAAAAAATGTGAAATTCAACATTAATAAAATCGAAAATAATTTTTCACCAAATTTTTCATTATTCTACCTTTTGATCGTCTGTAATAAGAATAAATAATTGAAATTAATTTTTTATAACATCGTATTGAATTTATGGAAGAATTATCTATTCAACTTTATCTTGCAGAATCCCATGTGAATTTCGGGGGGAAATGTTTTATTTATCCAGTTTTTATCATCAGAAAATAAAAATAATGAAAAGTGCATTTTTAACAATTAGTCTAAAAATTTATTTCCAAAGAATTTTTTGCCTAAAAGTGATATTTTTAAATTGAAAATTTTATAGAGAAATTCTCCAGATAGATAACAACTGACGCGAGTTTAAAAAAAATTAAATTCTCAACGTTTTTTATTGGAAAATTTGCCTTTATTTATGAATTTTTATTTTGTTTTTTATCACGTGTAAGTTATCACCGACTTTTACATTTTTAGATGTTTTTATGCTTAATGATGTTGTTAAAATTTATTTTAAGTAAATTGTAATATTATTTAAATAATGAAATAAATTTAAAATATTATTCATAAAATATTGGTTAAAATACGATTTACATGTAATGTTTGTTTTAATAATAAATGTTTGATAAAATTAAAACTTATCTGTTAAAAAGAATAGAAACGATAAATAAGCGCGAAGTAAAAGTGAATATTTATTTTTCAATTAAAATTCTCTTATATGTTTTGACGAAAATGAGGATATTCAAAAAAAATTTCTTAATTTAATTATCACATTCCCTCGTCGTTCTGATTAAGAATAGAGGGCTTCTTTTGGCTTGCACGCTAAATGCTTCCTTTTCTGACTTTAGCCTGAATTTACTTCTTTTTTATTAAATAATAATTTTTGAGCTTCTGCAATACTGTCAAATGAAATTTTAAATGGAAAATATTTACAATTAATATTTAAAGTATTTCCATCAATGTATGCTAGATAAAATATAGAGTCCTGACTAATTTTATATTCATTCTTTGCTTCGTTATAGTAAAGATATTCATAACTTGTATGTAATGTGCTCTTACTATATTTAATATTTCAGTTGTTACAAAAATGAAAAATTATTGTATACAAAAGTGAAATCGGCCAGAGCAACTTGCCATTCACTTTCAAAGAAAATTGGATTTCGAAATTCCACATTAAATTTATCAGCTTTATTATTTGGATGAGTAAGAAGACAACTATTACTCGGTAGATTTATGTAAAAATCTTTATTCATTTATTTTTCTAAAATGTATTGATAAATGTGTTTTGGTATCTTTACTAAATTTAATTAATTTTCCACTATCATCGCGAATATTAATTTGAAAGTTGTCTATAGTTGAAGTTGAAATTGGTAAATACATTGAATTCTTCATTTCTAATTGTACAACTTCCGCTTGTTTATAATTTTTAATCCAAGTAGATTTTAATAGAGGAACTCTAACATCTCCAAAAGTTATTGGTTCAATAATATTCGAATAAATAAACAATTGTTGATGATCATGTATTAATCTTGGAACTTTATCACCAACGATTTCTTTATCAATAAAAGTTTGTTTATTTAATCTAAGGTTTTGATTAAATTGTTGTCAAAATATATTTTTGAAATGTTATCTGCAAGTTTTATTTTAACCAATTCATTGTTTTCAATTTTTAGTTCTTTAAACGGTATTAAATGGTATTAAATGTCCTTGTATTTCAGATGATGTGTTTGTGAATAAATTATCTTCAAAATATTTTTCAAACATTGTTTTTTCTTCATAACTTATAATTATCCCGAATTGTTCCATAACACCATCGACTGTTAATTTTGGTAATTTTATTTGACAATAATCATCTTCGTTAATGATGGATACAGATTTTATTCCAAAACTTAAAGCATGTTAAATATCAAGGATTCTTACTTTAAATGGAACCTGTGGACAGACAATAACCAAGTTCCCATATTTTCAATAAAAACGTCAACATTGGGGGTATGTTTAGAATTTATTAATTCATAAGTTTCATTTTGATTATTTATTTTCAAATATTTTATTTCAGTAACACTCTTCATCGTTTCATAACTTAGGTAAGAATTACTATAATACGGAAATGTTTTATACACAAAAGAAAATAAATCAAAGAAACTCCCACCCCCACCATCCAAATAAATAGGATTTTGAAATTCGACATAAATTACTAGCTTCATTATTATGAAAAATAAGAGGACAACTATTACTAGCCATTTAACATAGTATTGTTTATATTGACTAACATTCTTGGATTTTAATATCTTTTGAATTCTGAATACAGTAGGGGCTTCTATACCTTGGAGTTCCTGTTCAAAGAATTTTCCACTAACTTGATTGTTTTCCTCATCTTTGATAAAGTACATTACAGGATTCTGATTCGTATCAATTTCTGAGATTTGAAATACTTCATCGCTCCAATTGTTGTATAAATTTTTGATGAATGCAGAAGCACTGATTTTACTTATTCTAACGTGATCATCAGATTTATATTTAGGTTTTTTAATGATAGAACCAGATTGTTGTGATATCAATATTATTCGTTGAATAAACATCAATTTGTCGCATTCCATTTAATCCCCTATGTGGCGAATAATTGTAGCTATAAATGGCTTTTTGTAAAACATTTATCCAGGTTTTATTTCCTTGATATACGAAATACGTTTTCAAACGATCTCTTACAGTTCAATTAAATCTTTCCGCATGGACTGCTTTAAATTGAGAAAATACAGAGTAATGATTTATTCCTTTGATAATCTCTTTAACTTTACTTTTATAAAATTCTTTACCTAAAAATAAATTTAATTTAATTAATTTAATTATTTGCTTACCAAAATCAGTTTGTAAATTACAAGGCTTGCCATCAACAAATAATTCCTTGATTGCTTCAGCCATTTCATTGGCCAATTTGGTTTTTGTTGCAATAGCACGAGCGAATCGACTAAATATATCAACACATGTCAAAATATATTTGTATTCCTTATTAATTTTAGAGAAGGGTATCATTTCCGTCAAATTCATCTGTCATAAATCATCAACTCCCATTGTTTTATAACTATGGGTTTTGAATTTCTTCAACATTGGTTTATTTAAACTTTACGCATTTGCCCAGATAACCATTTCTAAGTTTCCTTCTTTGAATTAACCACTTTTGTTCATACTTTTTCGATCTTTTTCACGGAGATTTGATTTTTGGTTAATGTTTCCTTCATTATTACAACAAGTGGTCAAAATATTTAAATCTAAATTATATTTATCCGTTAATGAATTCTTGGTACCCATTAAGAAGCTAATGATGAAATTGCATTTATTGCAGATAATACTATTGGAATTAATGTCCCCAATAATCCACCATTTTGTTTATATATTATTTTTCGCATCAGGCGACGATTCTTAGTGTTTACTAAATATAAAAGTGATCTTTTATGTTTTTGTAATACAAGGTTTTTAGCTTTAGTAATGTTTACAATACCACGAACTACATTAACAATAACTTCAACTAGATCATCTATAACAAATGAAAGAAAATTCTGTAAAATATTCATTCTTTTATTATTAGGAGCCTTCATCAAGGCATTAAAGTATGGCAGACTACGTTCAACTTTCATATTAAATGAAGTTTTTATCTAGTTGTTTTGTTTATATTTTAATCCAATCTTCTTACTCGTTTTTATTAATTTACGTTTAATAACCCTTTTCTTTGTAACTTTTTTCTTTATTGATTTTTCACGTTGAACAATCACTTTTTAAATGTCATTTCAAGTAAGTATTTTCAGATTTCAATTTTGTTAATAAATTGTAACACCTTTTGCATTGAAAATATCAGTTCTAATAAGCAATTCATCAGGACATTATTATGTAAACTCAACGAATAAATATCCGTAGGGAATCTATGTTGCCTTTTGAAATGAATCAATAAAAGATTTTCTATCATTAGGATAAACTTGTCTAGCAAGAAAATTTATAATTGTTGCATTTCGAGGGTTTTTAAAAATAACCAAATATTGCATATTTAAATTACCAGTTCTATGACCCCCCCTTGATGAAACAAGTTTAGAGTAATGAAAATAACAGTAACTCCAATATGTCGAGCGATTTTTGTAAATAAATTATTAAACTCCTTTTCTTTATTCGCTTCTTGGTATAGATCATCGATAATAATAAAATCACCTTGATGTAATCTAGATGACCAATTTTCATCATATCCTTTAATTATTGTCATTTTCAATTAACAGGATTGATTTTGAGTAATTCCATGTTCTTCGACAGCTCCACTATGCAAATATATATTTTATTAAATTTCGATTTGAAAATGTTCGATTATAATAAATTAAATACAAATAAAGATTTTACACAACCACTTGGTCCAACTTCTTGATATACCACACCATTTCTTAATTACGTTTTATTATTATTTATTTATTTATTTGTTTATATTTGTTTTCAATTTTAGATTTACTTGAATTTAAAATTATTTGAAAATGTTGAGTAACATAGATTATAAAGAAAGATATTCTTTACCTAATATGAAATTTCTATTTGGAAAACCACAGGAAGTTGTAGATCGATCAGGTAATTATCCAATAATATTTTTGAGATCGGGGAAATTTCGGGTAATGGGATGCAAGCAACCTCTAAAAACTGGGGATTTGAAATATAATATACATGATTTACAAATTCAACCAATCACTGTAACAATCGATTTTGGAAAATTTATAAATCTATATGAATTACAAAGAAAGGTGAATTGTATATTTGAACCAGAAATATTTCCAACATTACGTCTTCAAAAATACAATCCATCATGTATCAATGTATTTTCAAGCGGGAAAGTAGTAATACTAGAAAAAACACATCAAGTAGGGACTTAATTGATGTTTACTTAACACGTGTCGTAGAAAAATTTGTTTCGTAACTAGATTTGCAAAACATTCTCAAGCGATTTTGCTAGGCAAAATTTGATTTTCCCAAGGAAAAAGTGATTTTCACACTAAAAAGTGATTGATTTCTGCTAAAAATGAATCGGTATATATACCTATTCTGTGACCATAACTTTACGTGTTATTTTTACTGTAATACAACAAAATTTAACCTTGACTTTATTTGTGTTATCTGATCTTTTATTTTATTATTTATTGATTAAATCGGCAATTTATTTATTTAATTTTTAATCGAATTCTTTTAATTAAAATTTTTTTATTTTTATTCTATTTATTTACTAATTTTCTGTTTTTCTAAAAATTGTCGATTTTTGATCAATATCTCGTGTTATTCTTGACCAATTACTTTAAAACATATGAAAAAGCTAAAAATGGGATTTTAATAAATCTATTTTATTTTGACAAGTTAAAATTTTGCATTTCAAGCTCAAGGATTTCGATTTTACGGAACCTGTTACATTGATGAATTTAAAATTTTTCAAAATTAAATAAATTTTGAAATGTTAATTCATATTATATGTTACACCATTTATGTAAAATTGATTTTTTTTCTCAATTAATTGATTGTTGAGTTATAATTTTATTTGGTTCGGTAAAACTGTTTGCTCTAACTTCATGTGCTCTTTAAATGATACTGGAATAACTCACCACAGGAAAACTTATATTCGATACAAACAATTTTACAACAATTCAAATGTTACTTTTACAATAATGACAGGAATCCCCAGGGGAAGCCGCCTTTCAATTAACTACTAAAATATTCTTGACAAGTCTGACTAGGTTTTTTTCAATCTCACGAATCTTTTAAACCTTTCTGTTACTCGCAATTTTTCGAAATTATTTGTGTCTGTGTTGTTGATTTGAGACTCCCTTATATAGGGAATCTCTCCTCAAACAACTAATCCGATTGAAGGCAATTTACATTGGACTCCCGGGGAACTAGTTAAACAATTTACTTTCATCTTTTACGCGCTTCGGCCGTTCCCCGGGAGAAGACTGCGAAATAAATCACATTAGGGAATAATTAGTTCCCTTCGTAATTAAATTTATCCAAATCGTAGAATATCTCCCTAATTTAATTTATTTGTTTTCGTCATTTTAGTTAATTAATTAATTTGTATTAATTTTCTTAATAACTTTTTCTAGGGGTCCCAAATTAATTTTATATTATTATTTTGTAATTTTATGTAGGGAATTTTTATGGCTAATAATTAGAATATAATTAATAAAAAATAAATTATTTTGACTTGTTTATAATAAACTAAATAGAATTCGATTTAATTTGTCTTAAATAGACTTCTGGGAAACTTGTTAAATTATGAGAAAATAAACTAAACTTCTAAAAAAAATTGAAAATCAAATATCAATCGGGCATTTGTGAAATTTATATAGAAATTATATCAAAATAAAAGTTAACCATATTAGCTGGAAAAATAATTATTATGAGCGTGGTGGACACCGCCCTAAGATAATTTACAGTGAGTTGGTACACCAAGCGAAGTTCAAATAAATTCCGCTATAATGCAAGTTGAAACATAAATCAACTTATTGGAATTTATTTTTTGAGAAAATTTAATGGATTTCAGCTATTAGTGAAATGGCTGCAAAGTAAGTTATTTTTTGAAGTTATAGTTTTAAGAGTTGAATTATGATTTTACAAGGAAATTAAATCATTATTATAACTTTTGATCTACAATCTCATGCATATTATTATTAATAATCATTATAAATATTCAGGAAATGATTTTTTTTTGATAACTTATTTTTCTGAAATTATTCAAAAAAGTGAGTTAAATTTTTTTTGAAGTTATAAAAATTATTAATTGCATTAAATAATTATATTTTTTATACATCTTTTGAAAAACATCTTCGAATATGTACACAAAATAATTTGGTTTATTGTTATTTTTTAAAACTTACCAATATGATTTACAATTTACGCTTTTTTTCGGATTTCAGGTTTTGTTTTTTTCGACAGAAATGTCTGAAAAATTAAATTAATTTTAGTTTTAAGGGTAAATCATATGAAGATACATCCTCATTTACTCGAAATTTCCTAGCAAAATCCTCAAAATTTAAATTAAAAATATTTTCTGCCATTTTTCTTCCTAAAAATATCTCAAAAATGTCTATAAATTAATTTATTATAGGGTTTTTTTCAACTTCTGATGGCTACATGTTAAAAGTTTAGATGCATGTTTTTTATGGGTTGTGTTAATGTGCATTATTTTATTTCTCTATCACCTTTTGATTTTCTATAGTGTAGGGTTTGTCTCAGTGACTATTTTACAAAAAACCTCAAGGTGAGTTGGTGTGTGTATATGCTATAAATTTATTGATTTTCTTTTTATATTATAGGTGATTTGTATCAGCGTAGCTTGGTGTATGTTATTTTAACTCATAAAAGTACGCCAGATGCTATACAATATATAACCTATTAGTAGAACTATCAACTTAGCAAAGATTGAACAAGATAATATATCCACAGATAACTGGTGATTCTCATAGCACGTCAATTCTGCGCAATGTGGTTAACACCAAGTTAAAATTTCGTCAAAACTTAACTTAAAAATTTTTCAAATTTAGATACTACCAAGAGAATTTTTGGTCAAACTTTTCAATCATTATTAATAAGTTTTCAATTTATTGAAAAAAAGGTCAATTTCCCTTTAGTTAACTCTTCAATATCTCCCTCCTCAAATACGGCGTTAACTACTTCAATACCAAAAGAATCAAAATCATTTGTTAGAGTTCCTATGTTAATATTTTTTTCTTTATACTAATAGAAATAGAAACAATATTTTCATGTTCTCGAACAATTTAGTATATAAAATCATCAACTGTAATTTGATCAAGAATATTTAGCAGATGAATAGCTTCTTGGGGTTGTAGGACAAAATGGTATGGACTTAAATGATATAAATGGTATAGATTTGAGTTTATTTAAATGAAATAATAAGTTTAACTTTTTTAAAAATATACGTGGTAGTTAATTATTGCACAAACATCCATTTCATTAATTTTATAATAAAAAGTAAATAAATTAACTTTATTTAACATAAATGTCTGTAAAAGCTCTTTCCGTCTTCCAATTAATCGCAATAATAATATACAAGAAAATCAAGTCTATTAAGTAAAAATATAGAAATTATAATGAATAAAAAAATGTCAGAAAAATTTATACGAAACATCTACTCTACGACTATAGGCCTACTCAGTTACAATATTTCGTTATACTAGTACACTTTTGGAATAAAGTCGCTGTCAGACAGTATTTATATTGAGCACGAGCGCAATATCTCATAAATAATTAACGGGATATCGGTTGTTATGATCGACTACCAAGTTGTTGAGTGCTAAGCTGCTCCTGTTGTAGTTTAATGCATTATTGCTGCGTAGAAGATTATCAATGACTATCAACTATCGATTCTAGGGCCGAATTGCGAATCTTGGTGAACCTCTTCTTCCACTTCTCATCCTACCGATGAAATTGTCCTCCATGTAATTACAGATTATTTCAATTTCTTGGTATGCTGAATCTACAGTCAGACTTTCAAAGACGTCAATGAAGTTTTCAGCTGGAATGAATGCTAGAGCAAGAAAATACTTGACAATAAGCGTGAAATCCAGTTCATCTATGTAACGTTCTGAAAATTCTTGTGAATGTAGTTTCCTCCGGATTCACTGATTAAATTGAAATATGTATCCAGTTGCTGTTGCTGCCGAAAATATATTTTGAAAGGCCCAAATTGCTGCCAATTCTATGTCAAACACAACCGAAACTGGATCTAAACCTGCACGCAAGTAAATAATGTCTTGAAGAAGTTGTCGGCGTGCTAGTTTGGTTCTCTTGGTTACTAATGGGTAGACTGTAGGAATAACTTCTCTATTAATAATTCCAAATAGAATTAATTCAGGACCACTCAAAATGTTCCACCATCAAACCAATGTTAGAATCTTGAAAAGAAATTAAGGCTATCATCTGCTGCAAAGAGGATCATGTTCTCTCGGTTAACACGGATGAATGGATATTTGATATGTGCCAAATCGGCACTGCCAATAAATACATCATAATGTCTTGTTGATCATTTGATCCAGCCAGTTGTCGATGTCTTCATACATCTCAAGAGTCACGAGAAAGTTTGACGTTTTGAAAGTATAATAGTTGTTGCAAGTGGAACACTCATCAGCTCATTCCTAAAAATCGATGGCGTTGTTTCCTCACTTGTTTTATGTTTCATGTTAGCTTGAGCCCTTTCAACCTCGACTTGTCCATAAGCGACTGATTGATTCTGAACTTCAACTTCAAGAACAATTTCATTTGCATGTTTTGAAGTCGTGCTTTGCAAGTTCTTTTTTCATAACCCCAGTTCCTTGCCGTCACTGTTAAATAAATAACCTTGAAATATCAGCTTACTGGTCAATTTTTGAAATGTAAAACTCTAGATAAGTGAAGAATTAAATAAATTATAGTTATAATAAGTTCTATATATGTGTGGTTTTTATATAGAAAGTCGGTGCTTAGGTCTGACTCCTTAGTGTCCTTCTTTAATTGATTCAATTAACCCAGCACAATAAAATTTATTTCCAATTTATATATCACAACTTTATTCACAACTTTCACAAAAATCGATTCAATTCACAATACTCTACACAATTACTCTGCACGATTTCACAAAATTGAATGCGTAGGGATACGTCTTCCAAAGGGAGATGTCCCTGTCTGGTACGCAATTTGTTTGACTGGTTGATTTATCTTTAAATTTATTACTTCCTTTACTCCGCTCTCTGAAATATTCTCTTCGACCAACTGGCAATTTTGTTGAACTGCCTTTTCTTTTTATACTCACCTCGCAAATCAAGTCACCCGCAAACTAAATTGGTTCTGGCATTTCTGACATCTCTTTCCAAAACCAAATTAGTTATTTCTGGGCTCCCGGGGTTTGCATTTGTTTACAATTATTATTTTCGTAATTAGAAAATTTTTTGACGTTCAGGGTTTCTCACACTATCCGGGTTTTCTGTTGGCTCTGACTTCCCATTAGCTCGGGTTTCCCATTAGCCAATTAATTTTTAATTAATTTCTATTTTTATTAAATATTTCCTTCTGGGGACACCAAATCGATTTAATTTTATTATATTTGGATTCATCTCGTCATTTGGCACCCACCCATACCCGTTTCCCCCGATAAATATTTATTTTAAAATTTTAATTGATTTTGCCTCTTTAATTATTATTTTGAATATCAATGTTTTTATTGATTTTCCATTTTTTTACTTTTGTGCATTTTGTTAACCCCAACATATAACACACACACATATATATATACTATAGTAATTAATTAATCACGCAATAACAGAATTTCTATAATGATATTCAACAGTTTGGCAGTTACAGATACAAATCATAACAATATAAGGTACTTAGAATAACTTGTTTGCAATAACTAATTTTTAAAGTCTTTTTATAGAGACTGCAAGATTATTGAAGCGTTCAACAAACTGTCAAATAAAGTTATTTCTGGGCTTCGTGACTGTTCATTGACGGTCATCTTAAATTTAATTTTAATTATCTAAGTTAAAAAATAGCCATGAGTTTGAGTCACGGACGATTGCACATTTATTGACTTACTGAGTAGGCCTTTAGTCGTAGAGTAGATGTTTCACATAAATTTTTATGACATTTATTTATTCATTATAATTTCTATAATTTTACTTTATAGACTTGATTTTTTTGTATATTATTATTGTAATTAATCGAAAGGAAAGAGTTTTTACAGACATTTATGTTAAATAAAGTTAACTTATTTACTTTTTATTTTAAAATTAATGGAATGGATGTTTGGGCAATAATTTACTACCACGTACATTTAAAAAAAGTTAAACTTATTATTCCATTTTGATAAACTCAAATCTATACCATTTAGTACATTATACCATTTAATCCTAGTACCACTTTGTCCAATACCATTATGTCACGCCACCCTTCTAGGATAACATTTATTAACTTAGAGAAAAAGCAGTGTAGAGATTTCAAGAGTTTATATTTCTTTATTTTAAGAATTTTCATTGCTTCAGACAAACAAACAGATCTCTGCTTTAATTTTTCATAAGAAATTGTAAAATAGTTTACCCCATAAAATTGTATAAATTAAGTACAGAAATCATCGTGCATTAAATGAATCGACAGATTTCTGACTGTCTAAAGTTTTTCGATTTTCAAATTTATGTGGTAACCATGGTAATTTATTTAATAAATATCAATTATGCAAATACAAGTGAATTTTCACAATTTTTTTATTTCTATTTGAGAATATTCTTTGTATAAATAAACGTATTTCATCGAAATGCGTTGGTGCTTGCAGATTATTGAATTACTTATGCAAAGTGGACAAGTAAAAAATTTTAAAAATTATAAATGATTGTGTTGCCTAGTTACAGATATCAATAAACACATTGCCAAGGTCGTGTGAAAGATTTTGGTATCTGGGACAAAAATCATATTTTTCTAATTCTAATTTAATTGTACTGATTTATATTAAAAATTGGATTTAAAATGTGAGAATATGAGTAGGATAGAATGTGATGTCTCCCAGAGCTTTTGCGATGTGGTACAGAAGTAATTCAGTCTTTGCATTATGTTGGAAAATTAAATATTTCTTTTTTGTGGTTAATATAAAAGTTTTTTTATAGTCTGATAGCAAAGAAAATTATAGTACTGTATAAATAATGTTAGCAGAAATAGTATCTTTTAGAAAACGGAATTTATAATTTTTTTAACAGATTATAATTGAAAAAAATTATTGAATTAGTTTAATATATGTTGGATTACCGTTTTCTTATATTTATATATAATTTTTTAAAACATCTGTTGGGGTTGTCGGTGAATTTAAATAGGATGTATTGTCAATCTGACTCCAAGCGTGCTTTTAAACAACAGTAATGACGCAAAGAATTTTCTATTACAGTCACAACTTAGTATCAATTGTATTTTACAATCCCTTGACTACTGATATGGGTTTTTGAGATCTGTAAATCTGATTTAGCTGCTTTGCTTTGACTTCACTTTATTTCCTTTTCACAATTTCGGCTTTGTCTCTTTTCAACTTTCTTTATTATTCTTTTCACTTAATTTCTGTTTCAAATTTCTCTTTTCCTTGATTTCAACATCTAGTTTTCTCTAAATTTCTCTTCAATACCTTAATTCAATAATTCTCAGTAATTTTCTCCTTTTAATTCTTAGTCCAATTTTTTTCTCTTTGATTCCAGTTGCGATTCCTTTTTATACTCAGTCACCCAATAATACTTACTGATGTCAAATAGAATTTCCAATATCTTTTACCGCTAATTCCATTTGGGACTCTACAATCACTGACAGCTGTCCAGATAAATAATTTATTAGAGATGTCTTTTCCCGGATTCCCAAACAACATTCCTTCTCTTATCTTGAAAGGGCTTTCAAGATAAAGTGCAAATTTTGCATTTGTTTTTGTTTTCCAAAATTTGCACTTGTTAATTATAAATGAGTTTCTTTGATTTAATTGTCTGTTTTTATTGATTTTCTCATATTCCCTTCTTGTTATTCGACATTTCTTTTTCATTCCCTTTTTATTAAGCTCCAGAACCACATCTTAATCACTTATCATTATTTTCCCTAATCATTTTACATGTTTATTAATTATTTTATTCTATTATTTATGTATCCTCAACACATCTAATGCAGTGGTACGCAAACATTTTACCTCCCGGCACCAAAATATGTATCCAGAAAAAAAGTTAAGGCTAAATAAAAACAAAGTTTCTTTTTAATAGAATTTTTTTTAATTAAATGAAATCATATTTATGTATTGTATTTAATTTGAGGAGTACGCTTGTTTTTGGCACAAATAAATTCTAAACGTTGTTCGATTTTGTTAAACAAACTCGCACCTCATCATCCAACATTAGTAATCGGTCTCTTTTTTTAGATTTAATTTCAGTGAGTGCAGAGAATTAGAATTCAAACAGAAATGAGGATCCAAATGACAGCAAAAACTTGATGGCTTTTATGCTTAAATCAGGATATTGACTTTTTACGAAAATCCAAAATGCTGGTATTTTTTTCTCAGCAAGCGCAGACTTCAAAACTATATCATTTTTCAATTTTTTATAGATTTGGTTCATTATTTTGTTATGAATTTGAAAAGTATGGGCATCCGAAAAAATTTTATTTTATTTTTTTGTCTGTCTGATCCAAAGTAGTCATTTTTCGTCGAATTCTTTGAGCTTTCCTGTAAATGTTATCATGTTTTCTTTCTCTCTTTGCAGACTTAAATTAAGTAAGTTCTATTTTTCAGATACTTCATTGAGAAAAATAACTTCCACCCGCCATATATCGCTTTCAACAAACTCGAACTTAATACCTTAAACAGTAAAACTAGAAAATAATCTCAGTTCCCAAACTGATAACACGAGCAAGCCTTTTTTGAGTTGAAAGCCATTGAAATTCTGTATGAAATAATAAGCTTTTGTGATCTGAATCCATTGCCTCATATAGAGACGTAAACATCTATGTTTGAAGAGGGTTTGACTTTATGTAGTTTACGACTTTGGTTACTTCATTCATTGTCTGAAAAAGCCGATTGGGAAGAGCTTTTGAAACTAAAACTTCTCGTCAATTTGAAGTTTTTTCCAACTTCATCTGTATTTCCCACGAAATGCTCATAAACACATCGATAGATAAACTGACTAAAAAACTTCTAATTCACTTATGATACAAACAAAATAATGAGTTCTACAAAGTTCCTCACTAAAAACCTTGAAATTTTTTATGAACGGATTTATTTCACGTATTGAGTTTGAATCATGGTATTGCAAATTTAAAAAAAATAGAAGTCTTATATGCGAAATTTAAAGCAAATTTTAATTTTTTCATAAAAATTCAAGAAAATAACAGTTACTTTTATTTTTTCAATAGCTAAAAAAATATTTTAGCTGTTTTTTATTATAACTAAAAAATATTTCCGTATTAACGGCACATTTTGAATTATTTTACGGCACACTATACCGTGGCACATCGTTAGCGTACCACTGATCTAATGTAATATTTTATATTTATATTTAATGTGGCAAAATGTTTTTGGTAATACTTAATATGATTAGGTGAATATTCCGCACCGAATAATAAATCTTCCGCACCCTAACCAAAATTCGGTCAGGATCATCAAAGCCAGTGTCGTGCAAAATCATCGCAGAATATTTCTCAGGAATAGTGAAGGCATGAGTAGTAGGGTTGGCAATGCGATCGGACTGTTTCTGCTGATTTAGGCTTCTCACAATGGATGACTTTTTTGGTAGATGACCCAGAATGTCAATGTTCACGTTGACTAAAACATTACCCAGAACATTTCTGGCAGTGGCACCAACTTCTTTAATGGCCTCTTTCATTTGTGCTTTTGCAACGTTCGTCATGACTTTCTGGGGACACGAGTCATGAGAATGCCGAGTCGGAGGAGTCACAATTGTGGAGGAATCAATGGTGGTTTTTAAGAAAGAACGGCACTTTTCTTGATGATTCTGCCGGCATCTCCAAGTCACGACCCCGTTGTTTGTGCGAAATTTCAAATACTCATAGCCGGAATAAATGAGAACTGAATTTCATCTGTTTATTGTGGAAAATTCCATTGCAAATAGGGTGAAAATAAGAAGGAAAATTTGGAGCTTAAAAGTGTTGTTGACAGTTTGGTCGCAAACAACTAACTGAACTGATAAGAAAGTGCGGTTGACCTAAGTCTGACCCAAGCTTGACCTCATTTAGATTTGCCGAATTTTCCTGTGCGGAAAAATGACTGTGCGGAAATTTCTGTGCGGATTATTCCTGTGTGGAATATTCTTGTGCGCATTATTCCGGTGCGGAAAATTAATTTGCAGAATATTCCGGTCACCACTTAATATATATCAATTTGTGATTAACTTTGTAAATGATTAAAAGTTTTTAGATTAATTTTCATTAAATTTATTAAATTATGTAGGATTATAAAATATTTTATGTTGATCTTTACAAATAATCTAATCATATTTTCTATGATTAATATCTAAATATATATATCCATTTGTTTTACTAAATTGCATATCTTTCAGTTAATATTTTCTTCAGAAATTTAACTCATTAATTTTAATAACTTATGTAAAAAAATTATCCAATTATTTTTATTAAAATATATCGGATCATGTTTTTTTATTGAAAGAAAGTCATTAAATATTTATAAATCGGATAATAAACTGAAATGACATTCCTGAGTTAATTACTTACTTGAAACATCATAATGTTTTAGCTTATGAAATAAAATGTAGAGAATATGACAATTTTATCTGTCAGGTAAAGAAATATACAGTTGCATAAATATTACAATACTAATTGTGGGAAATATAAAACCCATCGTTCCATTCAACCTGGTTTGTTCGTTGCTGATTTTAGCATTAGACTAAGTATTTATGTTGTGTTGGGCCAGGATAGATTAGCCTTAAAGTTTGTTTTAAGTCATCTACGCGTTTCACGAAAACCCAATACCTAGATAATTTAACATTGAATTCGCCATCAAATAAATATCCTAAAATCCGAAGGAAAACAGAAAAGAAAAACAAAAATAAAATAATTTCCATTGTACCAAGATCAGCAAGAATTAACATATAAATTACAAATAAGCACCAAATTCGACCGTAAAATTGACCATTTATTAAAAAAAATAAAATAAATCTAATTTGAAAATATATAAATAAATTGTTAATTTACATTAGAAAATCAATAAAATTAAGTTAGGATTTACAAATAAATCACAAAGTCGAAATTTGTTTTACTGCCGTAAAGTTAGCACACAAGGTTAAGGTCAAATATTAGTTATATAAGCAGATGACTTTTAACAAAAAGATGCACAAAAACAAGACAGTTAAGAGAACCAAATTCTTGAGGATACAAATTCTAGAGAATATTTTGGAGCCCAGCTTATTTTGATTTGAACATGGTACATACTTTCAGTCAACCGAACTACTTCTGAGGTAACTAAATTAAGTATTTTGGTCGTGCGATATTTTAGGTGATTGTGAATGAGGTTTAAAGTATATTATTATTTGATCTGAGCTAGCTGGATATAGATGAACCCGCCCGAAAAATATTCAGCTAAAAAATTTTTTAAGTGGGTCAAAGTCATTTTAAGGTCAGTGTCGATTAGAGTCAAATAAGTAGGTTACATATTTTAAAACCTATATAGTTTATTTAATTTATAACCTGTATACAATATTTATTTTAATAATAATAATAGTAATTTTAAATCTATAGAGTTTATTTTTTAAAACGTTATAGTTTTATTTAGTTTAATAATAATAATTTGTTTATTTTTAAAACTATACGAGCAATAAAATCATCAAAATTACTAAACTTTGTTTAATACACCAAGCAAAATATAATCAATTAGTAGAAAATATAGTTAGACCAAGCGATAATGTTAATCATTCCGTTTTATCATCAGTTTTATCTGTTAGCTCACTGAATAATTTTAAGCACGTGATTGTTTTGATTTATATTTTTCAAAACGGGAAAAACTAATCTATGATAGGTTTTGCTTAATTTATCGGTCATTCACAGAAGTTGTGCAGTTCAGTCGCTAATATGAGAATCATATGCGCACTCTGTCTGCAATAGAAATGTATGATTTTTATTGGTCTAAGCGCGCGTGATATATGTTGGGCTATAAGCCATAATTTAAACAACATTAAGTAAATATTTAATGTCGTTTGGGAATTATCAATATCGCTGCTGTAATATGAGCACACACGTCAAGCAGAAAACAAAATAAAATAAAAGCATCAATTAATACAAATTAAAAAAAACGTAATTAATAAAAAACAAATATATAATAAATTTCGCATACAAGTGCTTACAGAAACATAAAGTAGAACATAAAGCCGCCTATAACCTTGCAAAATAAGGTTTAGAAAATACACAGGTGGAAGTGGCGACCAGAATAAAAGTAACATTCAGCGAGAATAAAAAATGTAAATTTAAAGAAATTAATATTAAAAAATAAAGAAAAATAAATAGATAAAGAAAAAAATAATAGAATAAATAAAAACCATTAAAAACCAGAAAAGTGGTCAAAAAGGTTTAAAATTCGCTGATTGGTCGCACCCAGACACGAAAACACTATATATACAGCAGCCATTTTCATAATAACTTAACCAAAAAAAACTTCAACAAATCTTTAAAGGTTAAAGTTTAATATACTTGAACTTGAAAAATTTTGAATTTGAATTATTATCGTAATTAGTCTTTGATTAATTTTATTTGTTGAATATATTCTTTATTAATTGCTTTTGAGTTTTGTTTTATTATGGATGACCGCGATATATTTTAGTATTCGTGACAGGTCACATAAATTCCGTTTTATAAATTATTTAATGATAGTTTGTGGATAAGTTGTAAATTGGTATTCAATTCCCGCAGTTAAGTTTGCGGGACGTTTACGTGTCGATTTATCATTTTCCACCCCTCGGAGTCTGCTGGGACTCGTCAGCTTTGCATTGATCACAAAGTAGGACTCCGTTGGAATTCACCGGGGTGTCCATGAATAAACTTATGGGAAGATAGTATTGATTGTAAGGGGATCAACATTTACGTAAATGTTTAAGTAAGATAATTGTTTTTCTTTCTAGAAAATTCCTATTACAAGTATATTTATCGAGGGGATCGACTAGGGATAGGTATGAATAAGAAAATGTAGACAAAAGAATTTGTTTTTGATTCATAATAGTTTTTTTATTTTTAAAATTGAAAATTTAAGATATTAAATTGTAAAATGATTTTAATAAACTGGGTGGAGTCGGGAGAATTGTGTATTATTTTTCTTTTTATCGCCAACGACCATTATATCGTGTTGAAGCAGTCACAATAAAAAAGGATTTTGTTTTATTTAAGAGGAAATTTATCATTATAAAAAATTTATTTCACTTACGTAAGGCTGACCGCTACAGTAATTTCCCCGGTAAAATCAAAATCATTATGAGTGGGAACCGAAAAGAGTTGGCGGAGGTGATACGTGAATATCGGGTTATGAATAGTTATTTTTCTCAAAAAATTTACAGACAAATTTTTCAAAAGTTATGCTGATTATTTCAGCATAAATCTATATTAACGCCCTCGCAGAATGCCAAATTGAAATTTGACCAATTCCATAACAGAGATGTACAACGTTGACCGACTCGGTGTGCCACTAATTCGTGGAACCGACAAAATATTTTTTATTCTCCCTGATCACCTCTAAGATGCCCCACGGGCACTTCAAACTAATCCGGTCGATAAAAACTTAACTTCATTAAATTTGTGTGTATGTTTATGCATGCGTGCCTGTATGTAAACCCCCGGACAATAAATTAGGTCCACTTAAAAAATTAATTAATTTAAGAATTTAATTTATGAAAAATTTATAATTTAATTAAATAACCTTTCTATTAAAACATTTTCCTTTTTATTTTTCTTACCTTCAGAGACATATATATAATTACGATTAACAGAATATTTCAACTTTTCATCTCAAATCCCACAAATCAAAATGACGACAAATTACAAAATTCCGAAGTTGCCCAACCAGTCAAATCCAATACTCCGAACAAAGACATCTCATATGTGACATGCCAGCAGAAATATAATAAGTTGTACGCCAAACATGAGCGTACATTGGGTACGTGGTTTGCTCCAAAAGCCGTGAGGGCCCTCCACCAGCAGATACATCGCTTGACAAGATGTCGCAATGATCTCATTTCCGAGAACCGGCTCAGAAAATTATTATAAATGATCAGAAAGCCATGTTGATTGCCTCGTTCAAGGAGGCCGAATTAACGAAACGCATAGCCGGCAACGATCTGACCGTGAAATTAAACCTGATTCCCCAACTCACATCCCAGAGAAGAACTCAATCGATCCGGCTAAAACACCAAGAATTAGTAAAAACCACACTCTAAGCAAAAATCGGCGACGCCAAGAACGTCGTCGAGCTGAGTGAGCCATTCTTCTGGCAACTGCTGCAAAGGTACTCGAAGAAGCCACAATTCGGGTCGCAGACCAATTCCTGGAATTTGTAAAACAGGACAAACCACAACCTGAATCGGTGAAATCAGATGAATCAGAACCCAGGGAGGACGACATGAAGATTAGCATGGATATATCATCAGCAGTAGTAACACCACCAGTGGTCGAGGAAGCTCGAAATTCATCGGCTTCTGTCGGATATTAAACCGACGACTTTGGTGACGAGCTGCATCACCAAATTCCTTCCGTCGTAGCCGCCAAATGCACTTCTCACCGAAAGAGAAAATTTCCCGTAGGTATCGATTGGGAAAACCGAGATCTCTTCGTTGATTTTTGTGAACTGTTGGATGAATAGTAGTTTGGCACATCACTTCTATTTTTTCTTTTTGTGATATTGTCTTGTAAATATTATTAAAAATTTAATTTTTGTATTTATTTTTATTTCTTGTAGAATTTAGTTCTTTCTTTGAAATTAAATGTTTAAATAACTCTAATAATCATTCTCGAGCATAGTATGATGATAGAGGGACCCTATTACTATAAATAAAAGGGTTTATTTTACCAAGGGAGGTAAAATAGGAAAAATTTCAGTTTTCGTTAAAGTAACTTAAAGTACTTGGGTGAGGTTTTTAGAAAGTAAAAGGTGAAATTTCAGCGAAAGACACGAAATAAACCTCAAGTTAATTTTATTTATTCTTAAATTAAAGAGTAAAATTTTATAACATTAAAAACAGCTGATTTAACAGCGAATTAAATAATTTAGGGAAATTTTAAAATTATAGCGTGTTAGTTAATATATGAAATTCACAAATTTAAACAAATTTCTAGGCCATTAATATTATTATAATGTTTCATGGTAATTCAGAGGAATTAAGGTTAAAAATTGATAATTGATGGAAGCTAGAGTCGAAAAGCCTTATTAAATAAGATTTTCCCTCCAGGAAATTTCTAAAGTATAGAATTTAAAAGTATTAATTAGGATTTAAATTTAATCCATTTCGAAAGAATTATTAATGATAATTTGGTATCCAAATTTTAATTACTACTCCTCTAAATGTAACTTGGGTCAGTATTAAAAAGTTAACTTGAAAGTCGATTGGAAAATGAGGTCACAGACGCATACATAAGGCAGATAATAAAGTATTGGAGAAGGTGAATAGTAATATCGAGGGAGTCAGAGGAGTTAAGTAGATGTAAGCCCTTCTAACGGCAGTCTGGAACCCGAAAGCGAGAATATCACAGAGTAATAAAATCTTTATCAAAAGCGAACCACAACTTAGAGAAAACAACAAGATGGAGTGCAACATGGATTCGGATGAAGAATATTTTTCCTTCGAAGATAATCAAGACTTGTCACAAAACTCAACAACTAAAGATAGCGATGAATATGGACCAAAACCAGATATAATATTGGAAAATCCTGATTTGTGATAAATGAAAACCAGACAGAAATATCACATAAAGAACTATGCCGTCATTTCGGTAGACGAATAAAGAATGAAGACATATTGAACCTAGCGCTCAAAAAAGGGTTCAAGCGCACCATTATGAAAATAAATGACTGCGAAATCGAACTAGTTCTTAGTGATAAAGTTAATGAGGACATTACTTTAACGGCCCAGGGAGGAATGTTAGATGACGAAGGAAGACCTTTAAACCCCTTCGTAGTGTTGGTGTACTGGGTAGATTTTAATTTTGTTTAAATCGGCGCTTCTTTATTCTAATTCAATTACTCTACTAATTCTTGACTTTTCTAGGGTACCTTCTATCTCACCCAGACGCCTCACAGTTTTGACCTTACCGCTGTATACCCATGAGCAAGCTCATGTTGGTACTGTATACAGCAGCCGAAAGTCCACAAGCAGATGAGCCCAATTTCTAAGACTACTCCTTGTGATAATCTCGCTTTCGGGTTCCTGACTGCCGATAGAAGGACTTACGTTTAATTCACACCTCTAATTCCCTCGATGTTGACACGCACTTCCCCATCTGTTACTGTCGATCCCATGTATACGTCTGGAGTATAGTTCTCGTAAGGTCTCATTTAATTTATCGGTAAATGTTAGCGTTCATTACAGTTTGAAAACATGATTGTATGACACTGGTTACCTTTTCATTATTCAATAAATCAAGTTAAAACAACCTTATTTTAACTAATTAATTAATAAACCTTAAACGGTGTATTGTAAGAAATCTTCGAAGGAAAACTTTTGCTAATGAGTTTCCTAAAATCTAATTTCTTTAATTATCTAAGCGTTTGATTTAATTCCCTGATTTACTAAAATTAAAATCATATTATTAACCTAGAAACTTGTTTTAAATTGGAAAATTTTTTCTTTAAATAACACGCGAAAATTCAAATTTTTATATAAACTATTTTAATCTCTGTTTTTAAGTTCAATACGATCTCCTTGTTAATTTAAGAGAAAATAAAGTCCTCTTAAGATTTACATTTTATCCTTTATTTATAATTGTTCTTTTATTACTAAAATATTCATTATAAAGGCTTAAAAGCTACTTTTGCGATAATTATAATTGCTTCATTTCGGCTTTCTGAGCTAAATAAAACTTTCTCATCATACTTCATACCGGTATAAGGCCTTATCAATGTCACACCATACTCATACAAACTTTCAACCATTCATTTATGATTTATTTAGGTAGAAAGTTCAAAGAACACAAAATTCAGAAATAATTACAAAATTCTATTTTTATTTCAATGTACGAAAATTTACAAAACAAGAAAATAAAATAGGGTATAATTAACATAAATGTTAATAATCCAGTTTATATTGTCTTCCAATTTTATGCGTCAATATCGACGGAAAATTTTCGTTTGTTCCGGAGGGATTTGAATGGTGTAGTTCCGACCTGGGTGACGGAATGGCACAATTCATCTCCAAAATCGTCCATCCAGTAACTTGCGAGAGTCGGTTATCTTTCAGGGGTTATAGATATGAGATTTATGACGGGTGAGATATCCATGCATATTCGCATATCGTTTGATTCGTCAGCACGGATTTGCGGGATGGATGTTTCCGATTTCGCTGATTTCTGTAGATCTTCGTCCCGTTTCACGAACTCGGGATGTTGCTCGGCGACCAGTGCGGCGGCTTCTTCGAGCACCTGCGTTGCGTTATTTATCAGCGCGATTCCCTCGGCTCGGCGACGTTCCTGGCGACGCCGGTTCTTGCTCGGGTGATGTTTTTTACTGGTCCTGGGCGTTTGTGCTGGGCCAACTTGGTTTTTCTCAGGGAGATGATTCCCGGGAATCAAATTTAATTTCACCGCCATTTCACGGCCAGCTAACCGCTTAGTCAGTTCGGCTTCTGTAAACGACGCGATGAGAACGGCACTGTGATCGTTAATGACGATCCGTTGAACCCGATTTTCTGCTATTAAATCTTCTCGACATCTAGATAGCCGGTGTAATTTATCCTGTAGGACTTTTACCGCTTCGAGAGCGAACTACGTGCCGAGCGTGCGTTCGTGCTCCGCGAACAGCTTGTCATACTTTTGTTTGCATAGGATGTGATCATCGTCCTGGGGGTTAGGACGAGTGGCTGCATCTATCTTGGATTTCGGTAATTTTGGGATGCGGTAGTTGGAATTCATTTGCAGATTTTCGTAGTGGTGAGTGAAGAAGAAATTTCCAAAGTTTCAGAAGAAGAACTAAACGAGGGAAGATTTCTTATCATACATTTATATAATCATAGAAAAATAAATATAATAAAAATAATAATTAGTAAAAATTTTCACATAGTTTCACTCTCTCAATTAGCGTTGTGTTACCGAGATATTATTAAATGTCGAAATTTATAGCAAATCTAACGATGGTCAAAATTTATGGACAAAAATGAAAAATGAAACATACCGATGCTCCGGTCATTATTCGACTTGCAATTGATTTTCAACTTATACTATTATTTAATTCCTTATGGAGTATAATTTATTCGATTTAATAAAAATTAAAAATTTGAATTCTTATAATTAACTCTAGTCAATCCCCTCAATGTAATTAGTTTCGACAGGATTTTAAAAAAATATATATAACATTCCTACTTAAACATTTGAAGCAATGTCATCCCCTTTAACTAAGGCGATCTTCCTATAAATTTTTTTACCGCTCCGACCAACATCGCAATTGCCGCCACGGTGAATTACGACGGAGTCCTACCTCGCGATCAGTGTAACATGACCTGACCGGACTAGGCAGACACCGAAGGGTGGTTAGTGACAAAGCAGCACACCAACATTCCCAAAATCAACTCTGGAAATTGAATACTGCCAAGCCACCTTCCACAAAATTAATGCATATATAAGTAAATTAAATGAGGGAGACCTGTTCCAGATACTAAAAAGTATCGCGGCCATCCATGATAAGAAAAATTTGAAAATTTGAAAAAAACCAAAACATTTATTGAAAAATACACAATCAATGAACTTACAATTCTCGAAAATTTTCAAAGTCCAAATAAAATTTGAAATAAAAAGTTTTTGTTAAAAGTTATATTATGAAAATGGCTGTTATATTTATACTGTTTTTGTGCGTGTGTGCGACCAATCAGCTAATTCCAAATCTTTTTTGGCCATTTTTGGGGTTTTTTATTGGCTTTTTTTTATTTTTATATTTTCTCTTTTTCTATTTATTTTTCCTAATTTTTTAATATTACTTTTATTAAATTTACAAAATTTTATTTTTGCTGATTTTTATTTTTATTCTGGTCGCCTCTTCCGCCTGTGTATTTTCTAAACCTTCTTTTGCAAGGTTATAGGCGGTTTTGTGTTTTACTTTATTTTTTCATATGCAAATGTATGCGAAGTTTATTAATTATTTGTTTTAATTAATTATGTTTATTTTTTATTTTTGTTTTATTTAATGTTTAATTTTATTTTTGATTTCTGTTTGCGGTGCGTGTTTGTGTTATAACAGCCATCTTTATAATTTCTCCACATGACTTTACATAGTCATTTTATTTTGTTTAAAAGATGGCTTGTAGCCCAACAGTACTTTCAAAATATAGAACTGGGTCCAGTAAGTACCGAGTCAATATCCCTGAGGAGAGATAACCAACAATCAAATCCCAAACAAATTCTCAAACCAAATCCAAAGCCGAATCCTTGTGATGAACAGCATGTGATCTATCATTGACTTATTTATTGACATCATCTGTGCATAAACAATATTTCTTATTATTATCTGTTCTGTGTAATTCATTTTATTTATTGACATCAAACAATATTTTCTTATTATTTATTTACATCTGGTGTAATGATTATAGCAATAAAATAAAATAGATTAATTTTTAAAAGCCTAATACAAGAAATGGAAAATAGAAAACATCTGGTGTAGTTAATAATGATTATAGCAACTTAATAATAAAATTAAATAGATTAATTTTTAAAAGCCCATAATAAAATTAGTATATATACTGACGTAAAAATCAGTATATTCGCCCAAAATTTAGCGACTTGCTTATTCTTCTAGAGGCAATCTCCAGGAGAAATTAAATAGGATCAGAGTTCAACAGAATTTTTGCAAGGATTACATAACACGCATATATAACATAAAACAAAACATAATTTGCACGCATCTATTAGAAATTGTAAACTGTATTTTATCATAAATTCGAATTTGGAATCACTTAGAACTTGGTAATTTTGAATTTAATAAATTTTATCATATTGAAGTTGTGTTTTATATATTGAAATATATACATACTAATCCCAGTGCACTTTGAGATCTCGATTAGCAATAGTGAGACCTCAACAATAGACACTAATTATTGCTAGTTTTTTATAAAATATATTAAGTAATGTGTTTTTATAGTGTATATTTTTGCTGGGGTTATGAAAAATGATTATATTTTAGCTGGGTTTTATAAAAAATGTATTGATTTTAGTTTTGGGGGATCCCCGTTTATTAATAAATTTTGTTTAAAAATAAAACTTCTTAGTTCATGCAATAGTTACTTAATATACAACATTAAATTATAATTTACTATTTAAATAAATTTAATTTTTGTAAGATATGCAATTCGTATCAAACAGATTGAACTAGTTATGTAAGCGAATTTCCAGATTTCAAAACTGATAGAAAGATTCTATTTTGTAAAGTGTGCAATAAGTCGGTGTCAGCAGAAAAAATATTTACTATAAAACAGCGCCTCACTAGTGCAAAGCATATCGAGCTTATAGAAAGAAATGTAGCTAAGAAATCGACAGCAACAGTAAAATATATCTGTGGTGAAACGCCAATCACTTCAGTTGATGTCAAACGAAGTTTCTCGATACATAAGAGCGTTTTATGATCAAACAGAGAAAGCTTCCTGTTTGAAAATTTAAGCGAAATGTTTGTCATTTTTTGCAATTATAATTTTAATTAATTTTGTTCTTAATTAATAATTATTTATTTTTCAATCTTGTCACCTTGAACGTTTAAGAAATTTTAGTTCTCTTTTCTTCTAAATTTAATTTTTGAATAAATTACTAATGAATATGTCCATTTATGAATATTCATTTTTAAATCTATTTGGTAGTTTATATTTATTTATTAGGTTTTCAGATTTTTGAAGCAAAATAAAATTTTGTAAAACATATTTTCAGTTTTATAGAGCATATTTTTAATACTTAAAATTGTTTTAATAGGAATATTTTAAGCACTTAAAACCACTTTTTTAGAGCATATTTTTGGTTGCCTTAATTATTTGTATTAAAATTTGTATTATTATTTGTTGAAGAGAGGTAAATAACACGCAAAACCTAGAAATCAGAGAAGTCGTAGATATTACACAAGATTAGGTTTATTTTGCATTATCATGATTTGCGAATTTTGTGCTTTTACTTTATGTTTGATATACTTTCTGTATAATTTTATTAAAAGCAAAGTTTATTATTTTTTTTGATAGCCGGGGATCATTTCTTTTAAAATGGTTTTATTGTATTTTTACATGGTTTGATAATCGGATTCCTGACCTGAATATCTCATTCAATCATAATGTCCAAACTAATACTCACAATTTCTTTCTGACTGATAAAAATGTTTCACAAATTATTGATTTAAGTTTTTCAATTCCAATTACGACTCATTTTTTTCAAATTTAAATAAATAAAATAAAGTTTTTCGTTGGATAATATATCTTCTTTGTCTTTGGCATGGTTTAATTTTTCCCGCTAAATTTCCAGCAAATTTATTTATGATTCAATCTTAATTATTAATTCATTCACAATTGCTACCAAGAGATCAGATAAATTTGAAAAAAATTTAATTATTATTAAGTAGCAAAAGTTAGGGCCCCTTCGTCGTAGAACGTGGGGCGACACCAATGTTGGCTCTGTCTAGATATGGCGAACTTAATAAATAATCTGATTTTTCTGTGCTTTGATCGAAAATAGACATAAAATTAGTTATTCACAAAAATATCATTTTTCAATATTAATATGAAAAATAAAATTCTACTTATCACGATGAATAGTTTAATTAATTTGTCATTTAATCAACAACAATAAGTCTATGTTCATTTAATCACTGAAACATAGAACTTCATAGTGGTGGGCTTTGTGTTCGGCACCACCATATGGCATAAATGCGCAACCATGGGACTGGCAAACTTTTCCAACACACATTTCGCCATTAATTCGGGCTTTTGCAATATAAAGGGGTTCATTACTTGCCGTATGACCTCCAACAACTGCATTATGAGGCACAGATCCATTTGCCATGTGTTGCCAATGATGTCTATAAAATTGAAATTTTAATTAAAAATACATATATAAATCAACAGTTACTAACTCTCCTCCGAAAACATGCAGTCCAGTATCACACAACACTTCATAATTGGAAATACTGTCTTCTCTGCCAGCATATGGAAAGTATCCAGAATTGTGACCAACTTTTGTTTTTCCAATTGTTAAATCACCGCCAGTTCTTGTTCGAACAATGTACAATCCAGCATCGGCTTGAATAGCATTGTAGGGAACTTGTCCATATTGTCCCGGTTGCCATGATAAAGAAGCTTGTCTGCCACTGCCTGCTCTTGACATGACTGAAATAAGATAGTAATATTAACTTTATTTTAAAAGTGATTGAAATACTTTATCAATTAAAATTAATCGACTCTAATTGAATCTCATTAACTTGCTGCTATAAATAGCGAAAAGCCCGCCATGTTATCCAATCAGGCGAGAGCTATATAATTGACCAAATCACTGGTATGCAATAATCCGTATTAGCAAATCGAACTATGGACTGACTGGACTGAATCATCGAGAATTGAATAAATGATTTGATTTCAATAGCAAATCAATAATTCAATAATTTGCTGAATCTGCGTATTACACGTCACGATTTGATTTATTTTGTTTTACTAATGTAAACTTTGATATTGATATAAATTTAATGAGTTTTAAAAATCGCAACAATATCTAACTGGGATGTTGAAAATTTTATTCTGGTATGTTTCTTTCATCTGCCAGGCAAAACGGTTTTGATTTCCCTTGAAATATATATGCAAAACTTTGTTTTTTATTCACTACTTTTTTTAATTTATATAAAATAACTAAGGATTACTTGGAATTTTTTAGGTTTGATAAAAGAATGAATTTAAAAAATCTTTTAATGAGAGATTAAAAAAACAAATAAAATTCATAATACAATATGTAAAATAAATAAAATTTGGAAAATTGAGATGGGTGGAATATGTGAAATATTAGTTTAAAAAAGCAAAATATCAAATTATAAAGAAAATGCTAAACAAAAATTAATTAAATTACATTTACTAAAAGAAACTAATTCCAATTTTAGAAAACGATTAAGAATTTGAGTCTGGCGGTGGAACGATGTAGATTGACAATATTTATTTACTTATGTGATATTTCATGTTCATAAATCTATCAAAGTGTAATTGTAGTGTATCGATTCTAATACAGACATTGTTGGTGACTTGCGATTTTGATATAAATGGTTTAAATTTGGAACTTTTTTATAATAAAACCACAAAATTAATAGTTATTCATTATAAGTAGAGAATACCACTTTTCTTTACCTCCGTTACTACTTACTGAATAACAGTAATATTTCGGATGACTAAATTATTAATGAATAAATAATGATTTTAAAGTATGTAATTTATTATTATTATTTATATTTACTTTATTCATTATTTTAATTTAATTAATAAGTTACTTAATTTAATTTTATTAATTTTAGTTATTGAATTTTATTAATTTCTTTATTGAATTATTATTTTTTTAGTTATAATTATTATAAATTATTATTTTTTTTTCTTTTTAGTTTCCTTGTTTTTTTTAATTATTAATATTAATTATTTATTTAATAATTTATTTTTATTTTATATATTTTATTTATTTGTTATTATTAATATATGAATGTCATCATTTATTATTTTATATGTTTGATACATTTTAATATTCACAGAAACAATGGTTAGCAAGTTCATATAACACAATTTTTATTTACAATTACGACTAACGATATATAATAACAACAAAAACAATTATACATTTATTAAATCAAATAAAAGGAAGCGTCAATCCAACATATATTATACTACAGTATATTTTGACAGACTCACTGTCAAGTAGGTTCCAATTTGAAACTATATAGAATTAAATTACTTAAATCGTATTTTTTGATAGATTTCAAGTCTTGCTTAGATGGTATTTAGATCTAGTTTATGAACATTTATGTCATGGGAACAATGCCACATACACGATTATTGTCTGAATTTTGTGTTTATTAGTGGGTTTCGAGACCTACTTAGATTGTGTTCGGATCTTGATTATAAATATATATGTCATGGGTACAATACCACATACATTGGAATGACTGTGCGTCATTTCCGAAATCAAGTTCTTAATCACAGTCGACATATGGAATTGATTGAAATTTTGTGCTGCATAATGAAAATTAATGTAAAAAGTTTTATTTTAAAATTTAAAAATATTTTATTTAAAGTTAATTAAGATTTTGTTAAACAGAATTTATAATTTTTTAGTATAATATGTTTTTTTGGTTTGGAATGAAAAAAATTGTTTTTCTAGAGCGTGTTTAAAGTTTTTTGGTTTAAATGAAGTGAGATCTACACATGCTATATATCCATTGAAAACAAAGGAAAACGAAGGAAAAGGTGCAGCTTCTTTCTATAAGGAACAAATATTTGGAGATGGAAGAATGCCTAACTTTATATTGGTAACATTTCAAAGTGAATTTTAATATAATTGCATCGAGCTCAATTTTCAAATATTTTGGTGTAACATCGTTAACTTTATCGTAAAAATAGCGATTATAGAGAAACACATACTCAGAATTTTGATAATGATAAATATTGTGCTACATATATGCAGAGTATTGTGAGAGATATGGGTTATTTAGATAAAAACCTTAATTGTGGTATAACTCTTGATGATTTTAAAAGCAAATATCCATTCTTTACATTTGCTTTGGCTCCCGATTTTGATTTAAATCAGAGTCAATTACCTCAAAATGGAAATTTATGACTAGATATAAAGTTTGCTAAAGCTACAACTGAACCAGTGCATGCTGTAATATATGGAGTATTTGAAAATGAGGTTCAAATAACTCCAAACAGAACATTACTATTTTTAGCGAACATTGTTGGTATAAATGTATAGATAATTTGTCATGGAGTAAGTTTTTCATGTATTATTAATATTATTGACGTAGTTCTGTTCAGGTCTATCAAATTGAAAAACAAATACTGGGACATGAATTTTTAGGGGTTTTTCCTCTTGATAAAATTCCATATTTACGTAATAATCAAGCCATAATCGTTAATACTCAATCGTCTCCTCTCGGTGGAGAACATTGGTTAGCATTATATATGAAACCTAGCAAGATATTTGTATTTGATCCTATTGGTAAACCTATTGTATATAATAAAACTATGTTTCAAAAACCATGGACCTTAACATGTGGTCAACACTGTTTAGCTTGGTTATTATTCAAGCGATTTGATGTTTAGCTTAAATGTTTGATAAATGTATTAATGTTGTGTTGTGTTTTAATATTTTATTATTTTAATTATTATTTTTATGTGTTGTTTAAATTAATATATACAAAGACAGTGCATGATCAGTGTGTGATTAACAAAGACAGTCATGATCATCTCGTGATTAACAAAGAACACACTCTAGACCGCATGTAATTTACAAATAACTCGCATACATATTTTAGACTTCATGTGATTTACAAAGAATACATGCTTACACAGCCGTGACTGCATGCGTAAAAATCTCTTACTTATGTGTGTATTACTATAATGTGATTGGCTAAATCTTGAAAATGATATTCTCTTTATAAACATCGACAATTTCCAAATTTACCACAATTATTTCAAAAATTTTTAAATGCGCAAAATATGAATCCAACAAGTATTTTAAGAAACCGGTAAGAATTATTAATATTAATTTATTATTATTAACATAATATTTTTTACAAAATTTGACTATGAATTAGATTTATTTAAGGTATTCACGAATTTTCGGTACAGCCTTTTTCAAGTGATTTGGATCATTACTTATTTATTTAAAAAATAGGAGTAAAATTTATACATTTTGTATTTTATATTGATTTTATCGGTTAAATTTAATTTTAATTAATATTGAGTTTTAAATTTATTTTAAATTATCGCCCCCAAAAACAAAAAAATTTCAATTTACATTAATTGAATATTGATGATTGGTTAATATTTTTTGATAAAAAAAGTTTCTGCGGCTTGTCTTTGTAATGTGTTTTTGAACGCGTCTTGTAGTATTTATCATTTTGTTTCGTGAATTAGTGGTGCTGATTTGTGTACTTTTTCCTAGTGTTCATGATAATTACTGGTTTTGTTTTTAATATGTTCATTGAGTCGAGATCGGAATTTTCTATGTGTTTCTTCTATGTATATTGCGTCGCATTTCATCCAAGTGATTTTGTATGCTATGTTTTTAGAAAATCATAAACATTTGGTAGGCGAATGGCACAGACAATCTTGATGATAAAGATCTGATGTTTGGGCTTTTTGAGATTTTCGAAGTTGTGATTTCAAAGGTGCTGCGTGGTGAAGGTTGGACAAATATGTACAGGTAAATCTGTGCTGTGAATGAAAGATCTGATTACACAACATGTCTTATTGTTCAAGAAAAGGAAGCGTAGGTATATTATTGGTTTGTCGTGTTTCTTTTGTGTGTTGTGATTTTTTGTTTTTTTGGAGCTGTATTCATTTAAAAAATATTTTTCTACGAATTCTTTTTTATATCTATTTTGCAAAAAACGTTTTTTGAAATTATTGAGGGTTTATTTTTATGTCAGAAAGTTTCTCATTGCTCTTTTTCTCTCTTCTATTAATAATGCTATTTTTCACTGGAGTCGAACGTGACTTTCCACGTGTAGAACTTTAGTGAATAGATCTGTGTTGAAAGTGAATGTGTCAGAAACTTGAGAGGTACTTATCAAGGTATCTAAAAAAGGAATTTTGCCTTCAGAGTTAGGAAGTTCAAGAGTGAATTGTATATTTGTGTTAGTGGAGTTTGCATGAGATAAGATGAGGTACAGAGGTATCGTGGAGACTATGAAAACGTCGTCAATGTATCTTTTCCAGAATAGGATAGTGTCAGAGTTTATGGCTAGTTTGATGATTTCGATGCAATCTTTTCAAATAAGTCTGCAAAATCTGTTTCCGCTTTGAAATTTTCAAAAAAGAATGCAGCGACAGTGAAGACATTGTTTTCTCCAGTGCGAGGTATGGATCCATAGAGATTTGAAACGTCAAGAGATCCCCAGAAGCATTGTTGTTCTGATTTTACGAAACAAATTGGTTGGTGTTTCGTCTTATTCTTCAATTTCTTCATCTTCAAATTGATTATTTAATGACTGATTAGTTGTTTAGTTGATTGTTAACTAGAAAAATTACAAATGAGTAAATTATCTGGTTGTTTTTTACAGCCACTTATTTATTTAGCATGAAAGCCTTCTTTAGTTAATATAAAAAATACTATGTATGTTTTCCATATAGTATCTTTGCAATTTTAAAACACTGGTATAGATCTTTGAAATAATTGTTCTAATAATAATAATATTTTATCGTAATCAAATTATGGTCCCAATGAAATTCCAATAAAATAATAATTATGTTTTGATACCTTCACAATTGAATATAATGAATAAGTCAATATTAACAAATGATAAAATGATAAACTTTGTACTATAAAATAAGATTAAACAATAACAATATGTTGCTGCTATAAATTTAAAACGACTAATGAATTTTTTACAAAATAATTATTTATGAACAGAATAAGAAGTTTGAACAGTTTCTCACACTTGAATTATTAAAAACATAAAATCTTCTGGAAAAGAAACCAACTAAAAACTACACTTTACATATCGTGAAATTAAATTCATTAAGTTTACTGATTTGTCCAAAACTGTAGACAGATCTTTTAATTAATAGTGATTTAGTGTGACTTTTTCAGAATTAGCAAACATTCTTTGGTCATATATTTCACAAGTATGACCAAATTTGTCATTATTTTACATTGACTGGAGACCATATTTTTACGAGATAGCATATATTATTATAAGTGTTCTGCAACTGATTCAATATTATCTGACTGATATCATTACGCAAAACATAAAGTTTAATCACAAATCTATATCGAAGAGATGTAGCATGATTTAACAAATTAATTGAAAATGTGCTCTCCCACACTGAAATATAAGTGTCATTTAAAACAAACTGTAATTTTGTAACTATAGATAATAAATTATGATTTCACTAGAATATTGTTAAAGTAGTTATTTTAATACTGATATTTTTGAACGCACAACATAAAACGGCTTCTACTAGTAAATAAGTTTGATGGCTCCTATGAGCAATTTATAAACCACAATTGTGTAGAAAATCTTTTAAAAAAAGTGTAAGATATAGAATTTCTAAAAATATTTCTTCATTATAATTGTTGAAAGATCGGAAAATTATGAAAACGATAAAATTAAAATATAATTGATGACAATTCGATTTTAGTATATTTATTTTCTTTAGAACAAGGATAATGACATTCAGATTATATATTTATGGTAACAATTAGATGACTATTAAATCGGCTGTATTGTATTAATTTTATTTTTGGATAAAAATATGATGTTTATTAATATATTATATTTTTATTTAGTAGATTGTGTTATTTTATTTTAAATTTTATTTTAGATGAAATAGTTGTGATTTAAAGATTTGATTATACAATGGGCTATCTCACAAAATTTACCCCCTAAAATATGTTAAATCAATTATTTAAAATTATTAATAAAAATTAATTAATTAAATTTATGCTCACCTGGGGAAATTAATTATTTTTTTATTGACGTGAAGCGAAAGGTTTGTTTTTGTGAGCATTCATATGGCACTAAAGTGCCTAACAAAAACAGAAAATATCAAGCACCACAAGTTCAAAAACTAAAACAATAATCAACGTTAATAATAATAATTATTATTATTATCGAGAGGCTTCATTAAGTGCACGAAAAAGATCTTTAAATGTCAACAAAATCAACAAATTTTACTATATAAGAACTTTTAGTCAAATCACCTTTAAAATTTTGAAAACTAAAAGCTGCATATTCAGAAAACCGATATTGTGACAAAGCTTAGACAATTGGATGTTTGGGAAACAATTACCCCGGATTTTAAAAAAATTACAACCAAATTTCGGGAATAATTATTGATCAACGATTTAAATGTTTTTGGGAAAACCGTATAAATGAGCTGTTAACTGAAGGTTGCCGGTCGGTTTTAAAGAAAGTCTTTCAAAATAATTATTGTTGAAAAGCGCGCGGAGGTCAGTGAAAGAAATAAACTTCGAGTATAAATTTAAATCATCTTAAGGTTTTAGACAAAGCGATTTCCCATTTGATTATCTGTTTTCAAGTTAACAAATAAATTTCAGAAAGAAACGTGAAACAGATCTTGTGACAGTTTTTAAGTTTATATTAGAAATCAATAAACGTATTCTAAGTCAGGTTTTGGTTATCTTGTTTATAAAAGAGAGCAGAGATTAACTAACTTGCAAAACAATAACTTAACAGTACTTTACCTAAAAATGACTTTTTAAATGATTCGAATTAACAAATTGATTATCCTTTGTATTCTAAAAGTTAAACTTTTTATCTATTAATTTATTGTTTATTTAAGATAATAATAATAATAATTATTATTTTTTTTATTATTTATTATTATAATTATTGTTTGAAAAAATCTATAACATAATAATATTTATTGCAAAAATAATTAATTTACTTTAAAATTAAATTTTAAAATTGCATATGGTAAATTTTTATGTAATTAGATTTTAATTTAAAACAAATTCATATTTTTATTTGAACAATATTTGCTTAATTTTACTTTTTAGAATACTTTAAAATTCTTTGATCAAAATCTACCTATTTAATTTAACTAATTTACTGTATTTTGATATCTAATATATCTACTAAAAAAAGAATCTTTTTTTTACATTAATGACATTATAGTCAATCAAAACTGTTGTTTGCGCTTAATTTTTTGTTTTAATTTCCTAGTGTTGCTGACAAATTGGTCATTAACTCGTCATTAAGCGCCGTGATAACTATTATCTCCTATTCATATACTTGTTGGGGTACTACAAAAGCACAGTAAAATCAATAAAACATCAAGTGATAAAAGTGCAACATTAATTAAAAAAAATTTACAAAAATTCGAAAGTAGTATTGATCGGGGAAAATTGGTATCGTTGAACGCCAAATTGAGAGACGAGTCCAGAAATAATAATACAAATTTAGTGAGGGGTCCCTAGAAAATAATATAAATCAAAAAACAAAATTAATTAAAAAAATTAATTACCAATGGGAAGCCCGAGTCAATTGGAAACCCGAGAGATGAGAAAAACCCGGCATGTAGGCGGAATAATATAAAAGGGTAAATTGGTCTAAACAATATAAAATGGGCGCCACTGATCTATGGGGAGGTAATTATTTCCTAATTTGTAATTTAGTAATGTAGAAAACGTTGTTGACAAATGTCGGTTAAGTTGATTTGTGGGAAGTAATTATTTTTAATAATTTAGTATGGCAGCAAATGTTGTTAACAATTGTCTGAAAACAGTATGAGCATAAAAGGAAAAGGAAAAAACACGAAATTACCAGTGGTTGAAGCAAACGAGTATTCTAGTCAGGTCAGTAAAAGAGTCTAAACCCAAGTAAAGTCAAAAGTTATCTAGCAGAAAAGGTGATTATTTATTGGAAAACCTACTTTAAGGTAATCAAATTTATTCGGTGATTGAAGGGTGCAAATAAATCACAAATTGTAATTACATAACATTGAAATAAATTGGATTGAATTGTAACTGTGATAAAGTGCAAATAAAATTATTCTGTGTTGGGTTTACTTATTTGATTTGAAAAGGACACGAGGAGTCAGAGGGAACCGACTTTCAATAATAATAACCCAACATACTTATGGTGACTACCATGTTGGTAATGTACTTAGTAGGTGAAAATAAATGAAAAAGTGAACTCCATCGCTAAAACTACTTCTCATTGCATCTTCACTTATAGTTCACGATTGTCGCTAGATGGTATTAAGTCACTTTATCATTTTACATTCTTAACTGGAATTTTTGATCTTTTACTTCTCTTTTGTTCTGGATATCTTTATTAGATATTAATTAATGTTAAATCCTTCAAAAATCTAGATTACCAAAATGTAGACCACCCTATTTAAAAAGACAAAAAATAATAAAAAACTCAGTTTTTTAATGCAAAACATTACTCTATACAAATATTATAAAAGCATGAACTGATTTGCGCCGGTTTGAAATTCTTTTATTTTATTCATTTAAAAAAATTAAATCATTTTTATACATTAAAACAAACGGCGATTTGCGCAATTCCATTTAATTTAGGTAACGTATGCAAATTATAAGATATAAATATTTTCAATTTCAATTCTATTCTATAATTTTACATCCTGACATATTCAAATATAAATAATGTCTTGAATGTCTTGAACATGAATATTTTGATATTTACAGTCAACCCTCCTATAACGCGGTACTCTTACAGCGCGGTTTCCTTTCAACAGAATCCCATAAGTTCCTTCAGCGCAGCTTATGAATGAGTCTAGTAACTAGATATTGTAAGAGATTTAAATTTAAGTTTTATCTTCGACGCAAAAGCACAGCCGAGATACATGTTGGACCAGAACACAAACGGCCTTGAAAATTGTTTAAATGCATCAGTAATACAGCACGAAAACCCAGCACCAAGATAACTTAAAATACAATATACAACACCAACTAAACACTTTAAAATCTGAGAGAACATAAATAAATATAAAATCAAAAAACATAAAAATAAAATAAAATAAAATGCATCAAGAACCGCACGAAATTTACATAAAAAATAACCTAATAACAAGAAAATTTGACCGTTAAATGACCATTTATATCAAAGTAAAAATTAATAAATTAAATGAATAAAAATAAAATATTTTTGGCTGAATAAATTTAATTAAAAATGTTAAAAATAAATTTCCAATTCAAATTAAGAAATAAATAAAAATTTAATTTAGATAACACAAATAATTTCAAGGTCGAATTTTGTTTAATCGCAATAAAATTAATACGCAAGGTTAAGGCCAAATTATAGGTATATATACTGATGTGTTTTGACAAATTTTCAACGTAAATTTGGTGCCAACTTAATTTCAGTCTTATTTGGTAGTCTTATATTTCAACAGCAGTTCTAGTCTGATTCGAGTTAGTGTGCATAATTATTTGAGAGCCGTGCATTCAGCCAATTAACACTGACAAGTGTTTTAACTGAACACGTTAACTCTCAGATAGTGTACGAGTATTGATTTATATGATTGCTACTATGCGAATTTACGAAGTGTTATGAATTAATGATTTTATCAGTATTTTATGCCAATTTATTTATATGATTGCTACTATGCGAATTTACGAAGTGTTATGAATTAATGACATTAATTGTGATCAAGATGATTTTATGCCAATTTATTTATATGATTGCTACTATGCGAATTTACGAAGTGTTATGAATTAATGATTTTATGACAATTTGCCGGATGAATTTATGTATGATGTATACCAAATAAATATTTTAAAGCCAACAATTTCGTGCATTGAAACTTTTACTCAACTGATATGGTAAAATTTATTTGTTATTTCTTTTTCGCCCACAGACAAAACATAACGCAAGATAGTAAAATAAAACACCCTATCGAACTGTGTAAGTGCGGTGTAAGTCCGCCAATAGTTAGTGCCCGTGAAGGTTCCGGCGTGAGAACGCAGGAACCCGAACGTCAAGTCATTGAAGTATATAGCGAAAGAGAGTAGCTTGAGAGTGGGTCTTTTTGCTCAACTTTCTTGTACTTAATTTCGATAAAATCGACAAAAACTTTTTAACAACATTCGGGTCAAAATCATTAACACCGAGTATTTCAGTGGGCACTCATTATATATAACATGAACATACATAGATCTTAAGGACCAAGAGAGGGAAAGGGTAGCGAGGAAAATTGCGAAATCGTTGCAACAGTTAAAGTGAATAGCCATCGGAAAAAGAGTAATCCGAACGACTAAAATCATGAAAAATAATGTTTTAAATAATATTTAAGAATTAAATAAACTATGTTGAATGGTGACGAAAAATATGGGCAGAACGCTGCTCAAATTTTCGGAAATAGTAAAAACATTTATTGTAAAACTGTAAAATAAGGGCGGAACGCTGCTCAAATTTTCGGAATTAGTTAAAATACTTATAGAAAATAGTAAAGTAAAAGTGAAATGTTGTTCGATTGTTAGTATAATATTCTCTTGAAACCACAAAATAAGTGCGGATCGCGGCTCAAATTTTCGAGAATTAATTAAAATACTTTGTCTAAAACTGTAAAATACGGATGGATTACGGCTTAATTTTTATATAAAATATTTTTATAAAGCTGAGGAATAAGGATGAATCCCTACACAAAGTTTGATAATAATAATGATAATGATAAGGATAATGGTACTTATAATAATAATGATAATAACTATAATAATAATAATAATAATAATAATAATAATAATAATAATAATAATAATAATAATAATAATAATAATAATAATAATAATAATAATAATAATAATAATAATAAATATAATGGTAATTATAGTAATAAGCATAATAATAAATGTGATAGTAGTAACAATTAATAAAGGTAATACATATAATAGTAACAATGATAATGCTAGTATCAATAATAGGGAACATAGTAGTTATAATAGGGATAAGGGTAAGAGAGATGCTGCTGTGTGGATATTTAATCTAATAAAGGGTTTACAGGCTATAGAATATCATCAACACGGACAACGATAAGAAGAACTATGGAAATAGACGTAATGATAAATGATATAACAGTATAGACCAACATTTGAAGGAGATAGGAGAACAATGGGATCTAAAAATCGAGCACATGCCTTCTATCGGCAGCTCGTTGGACCCATGGATCGTTCGGTCAATTATAGCATTAGTAATAGCGCTCATTTTTTGAGGACGATCTACCCACTCGAACACAGTTCCAACGTTGCTTAGCAACGGGTGCCGAGTGGTAGGCGAAAAATATTTGTATGGGGTTGTCTGGGTAACAACACATAGTCTCAAAATATCAACACCCAGAACCCCACCATACATAAACAATATGTTTATATAAACATGCCAACTTATCTCATAGCCGTCTACGACATTGGTTTCACTCGTCTTAGAGCTCTTTCATAGTACATATGTTTTTTTGGTGACCAAGTCTTTATAAAAATTTTTCTACACCGTCCGTTCGTTCAGCATTTTGCTGCTTAATTTGTGGGATATAATTGGACAACATTACACAATGCTATAAGTAATTTTTTTAAATTGTTCAAATATAATAATAATAAAGTAATTAATTTTACTAAAGTAATTAATTGCCCTAGATTTGCATCATTTCAAACATATGTTGGGCCAGAACACAAACGGCCTTGTAAATGTTTGAATGAATCGGTAACACACATGCAAATATAACATGCAGATTTAAATTCAAACCTATTAAAACACCAATTAACCCTATCAAAATATGAGAAAGAAGACAATTACATATAAAATAATAAACATAAAATAAATTAAAATAATAACAAAAAGCAACAAGATCCGCACGACATAAATATAAACATAACACGAAAACCTAACAAATTTGACCGAAATTTGATAATTTAACAAAATGTGAAATTTCATGAAAATGAAATAAAAAATCAAATAATTGAATTAGAAATAATTCAATTAACAATCTAAAGAAAAAATTATCAAATAAAATTACAAAATAATAAAAATTAAGATTAGAATACACTAGAAAATTCCAAGGTCGAATTTTGTTTTACTAAATCAAAAAGAACACGCAAGGTTAGGGCCAAAAAATAGGTATATATACCGATTCATTTTCACATAATTTTTAATCGTTTTTGAAAATCGTTTTTCAGTTTTTCAAACTTGAATCAATTTACTCGATGTAAGTGTGAGTTTTATTTTGAAACTCTCTCTCCACGTCGCACCCTCGCAACCTCAATAGAGCTCTGATTGGATGTCGGCGTGGGGAGAGTGATATTTTTATTATATTTCGTTATGTTTGGATCAAGTAATTGTTATTTTATTTTTAATATTAATAAATTATTTATAATACCTAAAATTATTTTTTAATTGTCAAAATTTTTCCGGCCCACAGGCAAAGACACATCACAAGTCATTAAACTCAACATATTATTCGAATTCGTGTAAGTGCGTGGAATATCGCCAATGATTCGTGTCCGTGAAGGCCCGGCGTGCGGAACGCAGGAGCTGGAACGTCAATATTATTCCGTATAGAAGAAGGGAGGGATAAGGAAGTGGTCTTTTGGTTATTTCCTCGTCTCTCAGTTTCTTTAAACTCGACCTAAACTGAATTCACATACGGCTCAAAATCACCTCACCGAGTCGTCCAGTGGGCACTCATTAATTATAATATGAACACAAATGCGCCTAAGGCTAACAAAAGGGAAGGTAACGGGAAATATAAAACGAAATCGTTGTTATAAATTTAAAATCAACTATAGATTCAAACTATTACTAAGAATTTCAAGCTATTGATATTAATTTAGAGTAATAATAAATATTGAATAGTTACCATGAACGTACAATGATTAATAATTTTAAGTAATGGCCTTAAATTCAAATAAATTAAAGATCCAAGTAGTTGTTATCCATTCGAATAGGTTTCAACAAAAAGTTAAATGATAAAAATTTGTTTTCTTTAATTGTTAGTTTTGCACCAAACACAATAGGTTAATTGTAATCTTGATAGATGTATTTTGATCAAAATTGAGATAGATTACGGCTATAGGGATTCGAAAATGTTATTTCACCCCAAAAATTATAATATTTAATTCAAATAAAAATTAACACGGTAAATATTGATCGTCCCTAAGGTAAATAGTAACAAAGAATCATGCAAGGAGCCTCGAACAACCTTGTCCAAAAATCAAAGGAATCTTTTAATCTAAACGCAGTAATTGTTAAATCAACCACATAAACTCAATTAAAAGGGGTATGTGCGAACTAGACAATTTTTAAATGAAAGGAATACCATAGATTAAAATACATAAATCTACACAATAAGAACAATAAATTGAATAATATTGAATAATCATGCAAATCACAAGACCTCATCGAGTTCAAGGGAAATAACTGACGTCAGATATCTACCGAACCCTCCGAATTAGATTTGACTCCTAAGGCCCTAGAATCAGAGGAATCTCTGAACATAAATTAGGAATGGCCAATCGAAAAAAGTGAATAATACTTCTCATTAGGACAATCCACTCCAAAAGGAAATCCACGAACATATAAGAAAAAACTAAAGATCCAATTCCCACATAATACTCATCGCCAATACGATAGAAATAAAATCCCTGCAAAGATGCAAATGTAGAATTTGTAAAAATCAATGCTAAATAATACCTGTCACCAACACGATTGATTTTAAAAATCCCCAAAAGAATAAGGACAAAAACTTTAAATAGACAATTTTCGAACAATGCTTATTAGTAACCGACCTAAACCGAAAATTTCCCTGAAAAATTAAGAATAAAAATTTATAAAAGTAAATTCTAAATAGTACTCACAACCAATACGACAAAATCCACCTACCCATGGGTATACTGAGTAAAATGTCCATCAGATATACGACCTCCAATGCCGAAAAAACAAATGACGCAGTACCCATCTAAGAATTGAATCTCTGAAAAATTTGAGAATTAAAATTAATAGCATCTAATTCTAGTATAATACTTGTAGTTGATCCAACTTGACTGGAATAAATTAAGTAAATCTGAGTTTGTAGAAATAGTTAATAAAATCAATGAGAAATCAAAGACTTACTAGACACCCCTGCATTTCCAGTTGTCACGGCATGGATCGATAGTGCCTACTGAATTCCACTTGAAATTATTTTCCTACCCATCGCGCAGTTGTCCTCATAACATTTTCTTCTCTCCCAGCTAGTATGTCCAGTTTGATTAATTGTCCTCACCACATTTCTCTGATTTCCCACCTAGAAAGTTCAACGTGATTAATTTAATTTTAGTTGCTTGACTTGTTTTTTCCGTATAGTCACCCCCTTGACCTGTCAAGAATAGTATAAATGCGGATTTCCTTTTTTGTGTGCACCCGATGCACATTTCATACACCGGTGCACAGAATTTTTCTAACACATAAGCAAGCAAGACGTCACACCCCGTGCACCTTAACATACACACAACTCTACCGTTTTCTATAAAAGTGCGGTAACATCTGCTTGATCAATAATTCAAACTAATTAAAAACAAAAATGAAATCTAACAAACAATGTACAACAACCGGCGTATCGAGCGAAAGAATAACTCGAGGTCCGGATCCCCAGACTTTTGGTAAGTTCTATTAGCACAAACTGCGATAATTTATTTTATTAGATTTCAATAAATATTTTAAGGCTTTGAATTTGATTTTTAACTATAATAAAAATTTAAATCCTTTAGTAAATAAGTTCTTAAAAGAATAAAAATGTATTTCGATGTTCATTTCAATACTGTAGGAATACTCAATTTTAGTAAAGAGGTAAAACATGTAATTTGATCCGGATTTTCAATAACGGGTAGGAGATCTAATTCCCGCATGATTAAATGCTAACGACCACAACCTTAGTTCGATCCAATACATTAGAAATCTCACTTTTGACAACACAATTTAGGATGAATCACGATGAAGCTTAGTGTGTGACAGGGAACATTCTGATCTACTTAGACAAAACGCAAGTATATTAAAGTCCCTATGAAATTACGGAAATACCATGATCTGGAAAACAATTCAACCTGAAGCGTATAGGTCCAACACCGGTATTAACGAAAGTATACAGTTCCTGCGAAACATGACAGGATAGATTAATGCCAATGGTTAACTTTTTTCCTATAACAGTTAACTGCGGAAAACTAAAAATAAATATTAGACTCACTTACTTTATAATTCGATGCAATTTAATTGTCGAATCTTCTTACAGAGAGTTTTCACCATATAAAGGCAAATGATTATTGAGATATCGATTATGTAGTTATGTATATCATTATTATTGATTTCCAGATAACTTATAAAATTTTTTATCGTAAGAATAACCAATGAAATATTAAAACAAATAAAAAGCTAATGAAATCTCCTTATAATAGTTGAAACACGTTTTTGTTGTTTTCTAAATTTCTATAAATTTTACCGGCCAAGTTTTCGTTTAATTTTCAGAACCGATTTGAGGTTGTGAGGTATAAAGCACTTTCGAAAGGTAGTTAATAATCATACAATTTCTGTAGATAATTTTGAAAAATCTTTGTAGCCTAATAATCAACAATTTTCGTAGATATCGTGGGGAAATTTTTGTATATTAATAATCGTATGGATCTTCCGTAGATAATTTTAAAGTTAATTTTCTTCTCTGATACCTACGTATATATATAAAAATAATTGTCAATTAATGAAATGCTATACTTCATCCCCACGCACAGGTAAGTGACGTACTGCCTAAATTATGATGTTATGTAAATTTTGTTTTATTTTACAAAAGTGTTAAATGTCGAAACAAGCAAACTTTACTGATCACTATATTGTTTAGGAAAATCAGGACCTTTTATTTGGGTCCCCACACACGTTTCCGACTAGTGGAGGCAAGCGTGGTGACGCTTCGGGAGAGAAAGGTACCCCGAGGTGCCTCAACCAGAGCCCCGACGGACCAATTGGCAGTCGTTGGGAAATATCGGTAATCCATTGTTGCCTGATAGACGATGGGATGATCAGAGTCCGGCCCAAGAAATCCGGGATCATGCCCGATATCTCCTCAACCGCCTCGAAAACCATCAACGGCAGGTCGACTTGCACGTGGTCAGAGCCAGACAATTCCTGGCCAACGTGGAGGACGATATCGCGGCCGGTAGGATCGCGAGTTCCTACTGTTACCAGCCGCCGCTCAGCTCCAAACCGGTACGTAACACAAAGCGACCGGTAATGGTGTTTGATGAATACCTATTCCCCCAGCAGACTACGGATAGCCAACAACATTGGCAAAATACACTTTAAAATTAATAAATAATTAGTTTCTGTGCACCATTTTCTTTGCTTATTAATTAATTTTACAAATTGTGTGATTAACACATAACTAGAGATTTATAGACAATAAATTGATAATATTATTTATAGAAATGGAACTGATTAAAATCCTACAAAAAGAACTGGAAAACGCAAGAGCAATCAATAGAAACCTTTATGGCCAAATCACTCAGTTGTCCCTGGAAGCACAGCAGATCAAAGCCACATGGGTAGAACCCAGGAAGGTAAAATCGCTTTACCAACGACTCACCACAGCCCAAAAGGGATGGGCAGATGAAAGACAACTTAATCAAAGTCTGAGGATTCAGGTGAAGGGGTTAGAAGTGGCATTATCAGCCTGCCAGGAGGGAGCTGCAGTTACCTACCCTCTCGTTTTTGCTCCTGCCCAACTAACAGGCCGAGAACCAGAAACGACTGCAAAGACTACCCCGGTAACAAACAGTTATCGACCCGGACGAAAGGAGCGGGCTAAACGTCGGGCCGCTCGATTATTAACTACTAAGTAGTGCATAATGAACTTATGAAATGTGTCGTTTATTTCACAAAATACATATTTATTGTTATTTAAGCGATATTTTCAAAGATATGGTAAGTATCAACCCACCGAGGTAGTAAGAAGACATCACAACGCCTGCATGAGAAGCTGACGCGAGAATTATGAGGGCAAATAATGACATAAGGGGACCGAAATTCAAAAGCGAGCATAGGTCTTCTATCGACAGCTCGTTGGACCCAGAGATCGTTCGGGCAATTACAGCATTAGCAATAGTGCTCACTTTTTTGCGGACGATCTACCCACTCGAACAGAGTTCCAACGTTGCATAGCAACGGGTGCCGAGTGGTAACAAAGAAAATATTTATATGGAGTTACCCGGGAAGTCACGATATAGCAAACAAATTATAGCCCCTGTAACCCACCACATAAAAGAAACAAAGAAAGAATTAAAAAAGAAAGTTTATATCGCTTGAAAATAAAATCCAAGTTTTAAATCGTTTAGAAGGCGGGGAAAATATATCGTCTGTTGCAAAATCAACAAATTTGAATGAATCTACAATTCGAACCTTAAAGAAAAATGCAGATAATATAAGAAAACTGTGGCAGATTGCTGTCCGTTAGGTGCGAAACGTGTTACTCGCAACCAAAATTCTAATATGGTTAAAATGGAACGGGCGTTAATGATCTGTATAGCCAAAAAGATTCCTATCAGTGGAAATCTTATCAAGCAGAAAACAGAAACTAAAAAAAAGATACACATTGCACAATATTAAGTTTCAAGGAAAACAGACCTTAGCAGACGCTGAGGCTGCCGAAAATTATAGGCTGGAACTGGCTAGAATTATCAATGAAGGAGATTATTCACCTGGTCAGATTTTTAACGCTGATGAGAAGGCATTATATTGGAAAAAACTACTATCTATTACCTTCATTCTGAAAAATCAAAGGCGTGCTCAGGGGTTTAAACTTTCAAAAGAACGTATCACCTTTCATGTGTACACTAATCTATCAGGGAGCCTGATGATAAAACCAATGATAATAAATCGTTCTTCAACTTCCCGTGTAATGAAAAATATTAATAAGACTCAATTGCTTGTATTCTGGCGATCTAATAAGTAAGTCGGATGACTCAAGATTTATTTAAGGATTGGTTTTATAATGGTTTTATCCTGGCAGTGGAAACCTATACGATGGAAAAAAAATTGTATTTCAAAGTTTTATTGGTTTTTGATAACGCTGATTGCCACAACATCGAACTGGATCATTCAAATGTGCCACGTTATTAATACAACCTTTGGACCAAGGAGTCATTCACACGCCAACTTTTCCAAACCATTTTAGACAGATTAGAAAATAGTGGAAATAAAACTCTTACTCAAGTGTGGATGGAGTTTTCTATTTTAGATTGTATTAGAACCGTGTCATCGACTTGCGCGGAAATTAAACCATCAACGCTTAATGCGTGTTGGAAACCTCTTTTACCTCAAATAGTTCAAGCAATACAAGATGATTCTACAATTTCACTCCCAGTTACTGAAATAGTAAACATTTCTTCTCGTTTAAACCATGAAGAACTTGCAGTAAACCATCATGATGTAAGAAAACTGGTACTTGGAGAAGAAACTTTAGATGAGGAAGAACTGATGGAATTAATTGATGCACCCACTTCAAAAACATTGGTAAACGAAAATGAGGAAAACGAATGGTTGCCAAATCACAATTTACAAGATGTGAAAAAAAGGGTTAAATTTGGCTAAAGAATTAGAACTTCATTTTATTCAAACTGATAGTTCAACGGTGCGCAGCTCAAAGTTTAAAATAGAGTTAAGAAATTGCTTAGCTCCCTATAGAGAGGTTTTAGTGGAGTTAGAAATAAAGGTTACAATCGAAAACCAATGTGAAGATGAACCAAACGAGGAAGACATTTTGTCCATTAAAAGAAGACGAGTTAGGCGACTCATGTCTGACAGCGAGGATGAGTGTTGAAAGATTAAATAATTTTAAAAAAGTCATTCTTGTTTTTGTTAGATTATTTATTGGTCTCCATATAATGCGGTACGAAGGATGTGATTTGTACTAATTCCGAGTATCTTATAGTGCGTATTCCATACAACGCGGTAGACGGTTTTCATAGAACGCGCTGCGAATTAGCTTGGTTTGTATGGTTAAATCCGAGTTTCTTATAGCGCGGTTTTCATATAACGCGATACGCACTCACCGCGTTATAAGAGGGTTGACTGTATTATTTTATTTACTTTAAAATGTTTAATTTCTTGATCATAATTTGTTTAAAAGCAGTGGTGGGCAAACAACGACTCGCAGCGAATTAAAAAATATATTACAATAAAAAAATATAATACATTACAATAAATTACAAATTCAGCAGCTATAAAGGGGTTTGTGCAAAGTCTGGAGTACACAATGACCAAAAGTAAAAGTACCTTAATGTGTAATATTTACTCATTTATTCTTCAAAAAAAACAAATTATCTGAATGTTTCTTAAACTGTAAGAAAGTAGATCAAAAATGTTGTAAAACATAAGAGGAATGGACTAATATAAAAACATGAGACGGTGCATAAATGGGACAGTACATAGAGAGCCAAGGATTAATGAAAATTGAAGGTTCTTGCTACTTAATAAAAACGAAAAATTGGTAAAGAACAAACTAAACGAATTTGGATTGACTTTTGCTGAGGATATAGGAACATTCACTCAAACTTGCTTTTTAAAAATGAAACTTGAAATCCTATGGTTGTTGTAAATTTATTTTCTTGCTCTTTAACGTAATTTTGAAGTATTTTTTTCTACGACATGTTTTGAAGATTTTCACGTTTCCGAAACCTTTTGGCCTATCAAGCCGCATTGTATTTGTAACTTGGAATTCATAATCTAAAAAATTGATATTTGCATCCTGATAAAAAATCTATTATGATTATCATCATTCTCGTTATCTTCGGTATTATCAAACCATTCATTTTCTTCGGATTCTGCTACCTTTAAGTTAAAGTTTTTTTTCTATAAAAATTTCCTACTAAAGCTAACGTATTTCATGATTATAGCAAAGTTTACAGTAATATAATATCTTATTTTAATATTAAAAGTGTAATTCGATATTTTAAATTAATTAAATATCATTTGTTTTGTAACAGAGACGTTCCCAGGCAATTTAGCGCCCTAGGCAGTCATCTATAATGGCACACCTCGTTACATGAACAGTAAAGTATGAAAAATGAGAATTGGCATACACTGTTCGAAGCACATCAAAATACGATTTTACCAAAAATATAGATGGTTCTGGCTGGCTTAGGAACGTTGCTGGGGAGGCAGAGGGAATTCCAATGCAAGAAAATTTTATCTAATTTCATTTTTAATAAGAAAGAAGATCAAAATTTTAATAATAAAATACTAACGTACCTTTGTAAGCATTAGTCCTACAGGGAATTGTTTCTGACTATACAAAAAATACTTTGGCTTTTTTAACGAGGAATTATTTCTAGGCTTTTTAATAGAGAAAAAATAATTAGGCTTTTTTACTATGATTTATTTTTTAGGATTTTTAATCGGTAGGCGATTTAAACCAATTTTTTGAGTTCAAAATAGCCTTTGACTATAGGATAACCATTTTAACTAAATGCGATTCAAGCCAATTTTATTTTTAGGCTTTTAAGAAAGGAAAAATATTTAGGTCTATTAATTAAAAATTATTTTTAAAATTGAAAAATTAAAACAAAAATTTTAATTAATTAAAACAAAATTTAAATAAAATAATTCACTTCATTAAAACAAATAATTAAATTTAAAAATAATATAACCCCACACCGAGAAAACAAAATTTCAAATGTGGGTCTTCAAAATAATTTCAAAGCAAATATTCTACAGGGCATTGTTTTCATTATACAATACTGAGGGGAATTTCTATATGCTTTAGTCTCAATGTGCGTTCATTTCTGAATTTCATTAATTCTTCTTCTTCGGTAAGATTTAACACTAGATTTATTGGCATTGACTGTATTCCTTTGTTTTCTGAAATCCGTCAATTTTACGGGTATATTAAAATGCAATTTTTGTAAATTATTTATTAAAAAGCTATAGAATTTTATTCATTATTATTTTCAATACATTTTTAATTGTAATCTCTATATTCAAGGTACACTTTCCGCATACATTCTTGTTACATTTAATAAAAATATTCTAGACCTATTTTTCTTACATAGTTCAATTTGGCAAGATCTTCGCACATTTGGATTTTGTGCATAAGGCAATGAATTGAAACTATTTTGCTCATCTTGATAATCACTACGCAATTTTTCGGCTAATTCAAAATGAAAATTCTTCCGATATATGCTTACTCCAGTAGTTTCTTGGTACAATATCCAGACATTGATGGCTTCTAAATCTAAAATCTTATAAAACACGCGAAGGGGCCATCTACAAGATCTTGGTTTCGCAATATATTTTCTAGCCATTTGGTGGGTAATATCAACCAACACTTTGTTTAGTTGTAAAATGCAACTGTTTCAGGGACACGTTTGGGATTTTTGTTTTTTTACACATTTTTATGTTTAGAACTGATCAATAATACCTTTGGTGACCTCATGATTACATCACTTGACCAGTGGTCACTTATTATGTCACTGGTCACACTTATTACATCACTGGTCACTACTCGGAGACTAGTTACCTAACTGTTATTATGTCACGTAGTTGTGGACCAACACACCTACCTTCTAGAACCTTCCACACACCTACCTTCTAGAACCTTCCACACACATACCAACTTCCACACACCTACCTTCTAGAACCTTCCACATACCTACCTTCTAGAACCTTTGGTTCTTAAACATTTCACACACACATACCAACCAACGATCCGCACAGATCCGCACCCATCCGCACCCATCCGCACCCATCCGCACCCATCAGTACCCATCAGTACCCATCAGTACCCATCCGTACCGATCCGTACCGATCCATACCGATCCGTACCCATCCATACCCATCCGCACCCATCCATACCCATCCGCACCCATCAGCGCCCAACACGCCTACTAAGTCGTAGACTTAGCAAAATCACTCACTAGTACTATTGGTATTATTATTATACTTTTTACTTCATATAAACGTATGAGTTTCGTTTACCTCATTGATTCATGTTACTTGCATGTGATATATTAAAAAATTATATTTACATGAAATTTTTAATTGTTAATTATATTATTACATAAAAAATTATAAAATAATCATTAAACATAATAAATTAAGATCAAACTCGTCTTAAAAATAAATGTTCAATTCTAAATTATTTAGCTTACTGACTATTTTGTTAGTAGTATATTACATAACAATTTTATCAAAATAATCATAAAACTTTAATAATTTTCATGAAAATTTAAGTTTAAAAGCACTATAGTATATTGATAGTTTATTTAATTAAAATCAAGTCACTCAAAACTTAAATTTTATCACTGGATTTACAATATTTTAAGAAAATAATTCAACAAGTTTAAAATTTCAACTAAATATAAAAAATTATACAAGATTTACTTTACCAATTTCTATAAAATTTTAAATTTACAGCAAATAAAATATATATATTTATATTCTATTAAAAAATTTAATTATTAAAATAAAAAATAATTCGCCCACGATAGGAGTTGAACCCCCCAAACGAATTATTACCGACACCACTGATGTAAGAATTTTGAAAATAACTCATTCAAGATAGGATTTAAACATTGGATTAGTTTATGAAAATAATTAATAGGATTATTTACATGTAAATACTTAACCAAATTCTATAAATTTATAGCAAATATACTGTTTCTAATGAAAATTCAATATTTTGATAATAATTCACGTTGTTAGTCGGATACTAATTTACAAGTTCATTCGACTCTATAAATTATTAGCGATACCATCAACTAAATTCGTTGTGTTTTTAGTGTTTTTATGAAAATAAGTCACTGGGTTTACAAATGAAAGTAACCGATAGACAAAACTGATTAAATAACCATTAAAAATTTATCAGGTGAGACCTATTAAATATTTCAATAATTTATGATTCAAACTAGGTATATTATAATACTTTTCGATAAATTTATGGATAAACTATTACATGGTTTGTTATAAAGTTATTTAAAAGGTTAAGAATTTTAACCCTAAATAACGAAAGATAACTTTGAACCCTAAAAGATGAAATATAATTTTTAACCCTATGTGATTAAAAGTTATAACATTTTGTAAACCAATAATTACTAAATACCAAGTAAACACATATCTTTAATAAAGAGTAGTTGGTAAAAAACATACATATATTTAAAATTCGTTGACAATTTTTAAGTACCTGTTAAAAATGGTTTGAAAATATGAATAAATATTTGAATATTAAATTGAAAATCTCTATTGAAATTAAAAAGTATATAAATTTGTTAATCGTCAATAAACTCGTAAAATTATTGATTGATTAAATGCAATTGTTAATTAGAAATATTATTGACTGAACTTATTTTTTAATAGAAAGTTATTCTTGAAACAACATAAAAATCATATTTCAATAACTTTTCTTTAAATTAATTTTGATAAAGTAGAAACCACATACTTTATTTTGATTGGCTGTTACTATTGACAACGACATTATTTTGCGATAAATTTAATCGCTAAACTCAAAATACTAATAAATTTATTAAAATTATTACAGTTTTCTTGAAAATAATTTGAAAACATACAAACTATTTTTCAATAAACTTATTATTATTTAACTAAAACCGGTTGTTGAAAATACTAATAAATTTATCAATTAAAATAATTAAAATTTTAATGAAAATAATAATTTGAAAATAAAATTATAGAATACTTGATTTTGATTGGTTAATTCTATTTATTACCAATGACAACGACTCAAATTAATTCAAATTTTAATGTTCAAATTATTTTCTAAATATTATTGGTACCGCATTGATAGGAAATCATACTATTCAATCGAACATAATTTCATTAATCTTTTTAAATAAATCAATAAAAGTCATTTAAAATTATTATAATGTTGAACTTGTTGCTAATCACCGACTTATTTAAAATTTATCCGAATCTAATTATATGCGTTGTAAAACACTACAAGTAATAATTCTTTGATGCTCCTATTAACATTACAACTTTTACATGCTGGACCAATACATTTTCCTGTAAATGGGTCTAACCTTATCTACTATGTTCTTATTACACAAATAACAATATTCACAATTATCAAATGAATATTCTTCAAAATTCATAGTTTTAACCAATGAAATGATGGTAACTTGTCATATCAGTGAAGTTGTTGATTAATAAGAATCCATCAGAAATTGGCAAATGTTTTTGAAAATGTTATCTTTTGGTAAAATAGATAACGAAACTAGGTGTTTTGACCAGTTTTTTAACTCCAAATATTTATCTTTTGGTAATGTATAGCGTAGTACCCAACTGATTTTTCTTACATCATTGGTGTTTTTCAAAGGATTTTGGCTTACGAAATCCATTTAAACAATTTTCATACCATTTGCAACAAATTCGAACATTACAATCATTATTTCTATGACAATTCATCAAGGATTGTAAATTAGTTACTGCTGTATAATGATATTTTTCACCCTCCTTTATCAATAATAAATAAATTTGATCCAGTTACTTTTGTTCGGTAAATTATATTTAAATATGGATGCTTCGTTATAAGTTCTTCTCTATCCTCAAAATTTTCGTTAAATCATTACATTAATTGCTAAACCAGGATATTTCTTCACAAAAGTTGGAATATCACACAGTTTCATTGACATATCGTTAGGATCGTATATCAAGTCATTCATATACGGTAAATATTTTCTTGGTCTATCTTTCTTGATTTTATCAGATTTCAATACAGCCAAAACATTATATATGAAACATAAATTATTGGTATTTTGTACGTTAACTATTACCTTTTTACATATTAGAGCTTTAGGTGTTGGAATATAAATATGTCCAGATAACCTAGATATATTAGAAACTTTGGTTATCTTGAAATTTACTTCTATTATTCGGTTTATTTTCCAACTACTTCCTAATTCTGTTCGTTCCACAACCTTTTCATTTATTTTCTTTATACCCTCATCATGAAAAGTCGTAGTCACTGAAGCAGCGCGATTTGATATACTACCTACTTCGAGTTCTTCATCTTTTTAAAATTCTACTTGGACTCCAAATTGAACTTTTGAATGTTTCATTTCATTTAATGTAATTTTTAATTTTTCTAAAAGAGAAGATGGAAGAACTATTTCCTTAACATTATGTCTTCCTATGTTCACTTTTATAATTCGATGTGAGCGTAGTAAATCATATTCAATTTCTGGTTCAACAATAATGTCACTTAACCCTAGTTCAATTTTGTAAATTATCTTTAATGAATAATTTTTCAAGTATTTCAGATTTTATGGTGCTTTTCGTTTCAAACTGCGTTTAAACAATGCTTATTTATCCGTATAAAATCGAGTCACGTAATTTTTATGGTCATTATAAATTTAAGGTACGGATCAGAAGTTTGGGTCTGGCATACAGAACATATATAATAATTATTCACTTGATAATATCGATTAATTTTATTGTGGCAGTTGTCATCATGGCTTGTAGATTGACAATACTTCGGATAAAGATTACCTGAAACATGAAAAAGTTAAATAATTCTGATTGTAATAACTAAAAACTCTCATTTAACTTTCACAGTAGAGATGTTTTCAAGTTCGTCATAATTTGTTTCATAAAATATTCTATCATCTATGTTTTCAATGTCAATATTTAAATCATCGAAATTAAAGATAATTAATAATTTAAATAAAAGTAAAAAATTACCATTTTTATTTTCATTTCTTTCATTACTCGATCTTGAATCTTGAATATTAAAAGTATCTAGCAGTTAATAATTTAAAAATCATTAAAAATTATCAAAAGATTACTTGAATCATATTTATCAATATGCAAAATGTCTTGAAGGGTTGTCCTCTTTGCCAATACTAAAAAAGATTAATAGTTAGTTAGATTATACATACACTTACTTTTGGTAACTATACACTTTTCGATTCTTCGAATTGTCTGAGGTGATGCCTGTGATGTTGTAAAAACATTGACCATCTACCAGATGTTATGGTGAGACATTCTGAACATACATAACCAGGGAAACCAACATCATTTATCTTGAAATATGATGATGTAACAAGTTCACAGTATTGAACATCTTCATGACTGATAGCTACGCAAAATTTATATGTATTGCAATAATTCACTAAAAAATAGTAAATTAAATATACATAAAAAAGTAAACTTACTTACGATAATATTTTAATAATAATTTAAATAATAATTGGTTGTTTATACCTCAAAATCATTCATTTATACTAATTAAAATCGATTGTTTATACTAAAAATTAGATCCAAATTGAAATTTTTAATCAATTTAAATTGAATAAATTATAAATATGATGTTTGAAAATCAAATTTAATAACATAGGTTGCTATAGTTACATTAAAATCATTAATATCAAGATTGAGTAAAGTACAAAATGAAAAATACTTATTAATTTATTTCACATCGATTAATTTTTCAAAAAAAAATATATATTTATGCAATAAATTATAAGTTGATTATCCACAGAGAAATAAATTAAATAAAATATAACTAATATGTTTGAAAAACAAATTTTTAAAATAAAATTTAATAACACAGGTTGCTATAGTTACATGGAAAAGATTAATATCAAGATAAATCAATGATATATGAAGGTCATATCCGGAAGTTAACTTTTTAATAAATTATTTTGAGTAAAGTACAAAATGAAGATACTTATTGATTTATTTCTCATCGGTTAATTTTTCAAAAATATATATACTTATGCATTACGTTATTTGTTGATTCCCTACAAAAAAATAAATTGAAAAAATGTAACTAAGATATTTGAAAACTAAATTTTTAAAATCAAATTTAATAACATCGGTTACTATAGTTACATGGAAAAGATTCATATCAAGTTAAATCAATAAAATATGATAGTCACATCAGAAAAGTTTTTCTTTAATAATTTAGTTTGAGTAAATTACAAAATGAAAAATATTATTGTCTATTAATTTTGTTTAAAAAATTTATAATTTATATTTAATTAAGTATTATATTATAAAATTTGTGTTACCACTAAATATTAATTGATAAAATAAATTTTAATCAATCTGTTCAAAAATAAAATTATACGAAGAGCTAATTTTAATTTTAAAAATAAATCGTTACTTAAAAATTATCAATGTCAACTTAAAACATTTAATTTATAGTTCACGAAATATTTCTCAATCAATTCTTAGAATAAGTTCCAAATTTTTCTACTAAAAACAATGTTAAAATCAAAACGTTCGTTGGATTATTATTATTTAACAAGTCAGTTAATTTCTGGCTCCTCGTGGTTCTCTGTGTTAAATAAAGGTTTCAAAGAAAATTATTTTTCAAAGAAAATTTCAATTTATTTTATCAATTAATTTTTAGTGGTGACACAAAAAAAATGTTTCCTATTATCGAAAACGCATCGAAGTTGAAAATGAAGCAATGATAAACCACAGCAAGTACTAGCATTTTTACTTCTGTATTTGCCGCATTTTATAATTGGTTTTCTGGTAATATCATCTGTAAAAATACAGTTTTCTCCTTATTCTTAATTATCATGAAATCTATCAAAATTTGTTGCTCACAGCGACAATATGCTCAATTAAATTCTGGTAACAATTAAGAGACCATGGAAAATTTTGCATTTTGTATTGATAATCAACAAAATCTCATATAAGATTCATATGTATACGAAGTCCATGTGTCAGTTGTGCCACCGAGATATTTTGCATTTTTTAAACTCTTTGTCATATTCATCTTGGCATTAGCGAAGATTGGCGGTAACACAGTTGAGGTAAAATTGAGTCTAGATCGAATAGTGAAAGAAGGATTGAGCTTTATTATGAAATTTCTGAAGTCCTTGAATTCTAATATTGAAAAAAGACAGATCATCTTCTAAAACGAGTCGATATAGACTCTTCTCGGTATTCTAATTAGACAGTTTATCATCATCGCGATTTTCTAGTTTATTTTTATGTTCTAAACTTATATAGTATATAACCATTGGTTTAGCCATTTATAATTATTTCATATCCACATTCATTAAACCTAGTCTGTTCAGATATTTTTGTAAAATAATTCCACAGATCACTCATTCTTTTCCTATTGTTTGATGAACTTTAGTTATTATTCATAAGTTCAAAAATATATAGGAAATTAATAATAATTATTGGTAATTTATTAATAATTACAACCCATCCCTAATTTATACATATTTATACAAAATCATACTAAATTTCGTAAATTAATTACATCTTGGCAGTTTTTGGCAACCACATCATCGCCTCAATATGATTACTGGCGGGTCTTGACATTATTAAAGAACTTCTCAACATTCAAAGAACTCATTTTAATTGGAACTTCATTTATAAATATATTTTAATGTTCATGTTTACATTATCGTCACCCAGTTGCTTTTTGACCAAATAAATTTACATGACAATCATATTTAATAAACTAACTAATTTTAAAATTATGATTTATGCAGTAACCAACGTGCCAAAAAAACTACGAAAAAATCTGACAAGGTGAGGCCCATTACCGCGGAATGGTTCGTAGGCAATCACAAAGAACATAGTTGATGATTTCGCGCAATCGGAGAATGGAAGAAAAATGGAGACGCCTTGAAATTATCAAAACGTCAATTCAACACAGTGAACTATTGTGGGGTCAATATGCGAAAGAAGTCGGAAAATCACGAATTTTGAAGAATGAGATCCATCAGCTTAAACTGAAAGAAAGTATTCTATCGGAAATAGAGTAGCAATCTAATATTCTTGAAATGTTCCAAAAAGATGGATTTGGACATAAAGCAGAACGAAACTACATATACAGCATTGAGAGTGAATCCAATGACACTTTCTTTGCAATAACGCAGAAAACCATCCAAGCCGTGTCTCGGCAAAGCAAAAAAACCTATAAAATAGAAACTAAAAGCAGTCAGACTATTAGGTCATCAGTATTATTCTTGAGGTGTGTCTGGAATCTTTTTTCCATCAAGCACCCAGCAGTAACGAAAAACTAAAATGGAAAAAACACAGCGGTACCCTGAGCAAATATTTTACGACAAGTAAGCAGATTAAATTTAACTGAAGAATATTTTGAGCAATATTTTAAAATTTTTGTTCATTCGACACGCCAACACATAAAAACTAGTAGCAGTAAAAACAAATTGATCAAATAGATGTCACAATAATACAGCAATATAATATTAATTTTAACACAAATTTTTTACGCAGCTTTTATTAAAAATTTTTACATTAATCTTTTAATGTTTATGATAATTATTTTAAAGTCTGAAAAGAAATTAAAAATAAAATCAAAGTTGAGAAAAATAAAATATTTTACTGTAATTACTTTTACTGAAAAATATGTATTTTTTTGGAAACACAAATTTCATATAAGTTAAAAGTAGCCAAATTTATCTCTTGTTTGAATGGATTTTCAACAAGCGAAATCTAATTAATATTCATTTTATTAAATATCAAATTTTAATTTTTTCATCAAAAATGGGAGATACTGTGGATGTTGTGATGCATGTCGAATATTGGTGATTTTTGACAAGTTATTTTTAATAGTTATTATTTACATTTAATATTAGTGGATCATGAGGATACAGTACTACTTACAATAATCTCAAGCAGGATGTTCAACGTGCCATGAACAACATTCATTTTACCTTTGAAATTGGTCGCAAAGGTGAATTAATTACATATTTAAAACCGATATTTTACAGTTTTATATACTTTAGGTAGTTTTGAAGTGATGCTAAATGGCGTGTTGATATTTTCTAAACTTGAATTGGGTGGTTTCCCTAAAATTGAACAAGTTTTACACTAGATTTATTCTAAGTAAATTAAATTAAAATATATTTAGGTTATCGATGTCATAAAGTTAGTTCAAGCTGGTGAAAAACCTCATAAGTTGACTCAATTTGTTGCGCCTCCTGCTTGTGAACTTTTGTAAATTATGCTCTCATTTTAGATTTTTTATTTCAATTTTTCATGCTTATGATGTTGATTGTCTTAAAATGGTCCGCCAACTGACAATTGCCTGATGCTCAATGAAAATATCATTATGCCAATGTTTTAGTTGATAAATATTTTTTTTTTAATTGAATAAATAATTTTTTCCCTCATAAATTTAAAAAAAATATTACTTCATGTCATTAGATTTTATTAATTATAATATTTAATTATTTGGTATTATTATTATGAAAATGATGAAAAATTACCTGATATTTGAGAAATATTTTTTTATCACTAAACGTTACTATTGTTGGGCCAGCACACCAATAGCCTTGAGAATTGTTTAAATGCATCAGTAATACAGCACGAAAACCCAGCACCAAGATAACTTAAAATACAATATACAACACCAATTAAACACTTTAAAATCTGAGAGAATATAAATAAATATAAAATCAAAAACATAAAAATAAAATTAAAATAATAACAAAATGCACCAAGATTCGCACGATACCTACACAAATATAACAAGAAAACACAACAAATTCGACGAAATTGAAAAAATTAATAAAAGTTCATTAAAAATGAAATTTAAATCGAAAAATTTGAATTAGTAATAATTCAATAAAAATCTTAAATAAAAAATTATAAAAATAAATCAAAAAAATAATAAAATTAACGAATAGAATTTACTAGAAAATAACAAGGTCAAATTTTGTTTTACTGCATTAAATTTCACACGCGAGAAAAATAGGTATAAATACCGATGTGTTTTCACAAATTTTCAGTCTTATTTTGCAGAGAAAAATTCCATTATAGAATTGTATAACTGGTTGTATGGCTGGTTGAGAGCCGTGCATTCAGGCAATTAACACGGGTAAGTGTTTTGCCTGAACACGATCACTCTCAACTGGTGCAATATTATTAGTTGATTTTTTTGAAAAGAATTGATGGGTAATTTTTCAATTGAATTTATGTATGACTTTTCAGATCGAGTTGATGGATGATTTTGTTTTTCAAATTGAATTTATGGATAATTTTGTTTTTCCAATTGAATTTATGGATGATTTTTTGAATCAAATTTATGGGTAATTTTTCAATTGAATTTATGGATGATTTTTTGAATCAAATTTATGGGTAATTTTTCAATTGAATTTATGGATGATTTTGTTCTTTCAATTGAATTTATAGATGATTTATCGAATTAAATTTATGGGATTTTCGAAGTAAATTTTATGGAATGGATACAGTGAATTTCAAATGTATGTAGCCGATGTAATATGCTGAATAAATATTTTATATCTACAGCCTTAGTGCATCGAAACTTTTATTCCAAATGCTATGGTAAATTATTATTTGTTATTCCTTTTCCGGCCCACAGCCGACACATAACGCAAGAAAGCAAAATCTACATAGTACAGATGCATGTAAGTGCGTGGAAAATCGCCAATGATATGTACCCGTGAAGGCTCAGCGTGCGGAACACAGGAGTTGGAACGTCAATATTATCCGTACATAGGGGAAATTGGAGGGTAAATGAGTAGTTTATTGGCTGCTCCTTCACCATCCGTTTCCTGTAAAATTGACATAAATTTTTAACAACAATCGGCTCAAAATCTCTAACACCGAGTAGTCCAGTGGGCACTCATTAACTATGAAATGAACATAAATAGATCTTAAGGACAAAAAGAGGGAATGGGTAGCGGGGAAAATTGCGAAATCGTTGCAACAGTTAAAATGAATAGCCATCGGAAAAAGATTGATCCGAACGACTCAAAATCACGAAAAATAATATTTTTAAATAAGAATTAAATAAATTAATTTGAGTTGAGGCGGAGAATATGGGCGGGACGCTGCTCAAATTTTCCGAACTAATTCAAATACTTAACAAAAATAGTAACGTAAAAATGGAATGCGTAAAATAAGGGCGGAACGCTGCTCAAATTTTCCGAGTCAATGAAAATACTTTGTCGAAAACGGTAGAATAGGGATGAACCGTAAAATAAGGGCGGAACGCTGCTAAAATTTTCGAATTTACAAAAATACTTTATCGAAAACCGAAAAATATAGATGGACTACGGCTAATGTTGTATATCAATAAACAATTTTTAACGCTGAGGAATAAGGACGGATCCCTACAAATCTTAATAAATATAATGATAATGATAAGGGTAATGGTAATTATAATAATAATAATATTGATAATAATAATAATAATAATGGTAATAATAATAATAATCATGGTATTTGTAGTAATGATTGATAATAATTATGATAACAATAATAATAATAGTAATACTCATAGTAACAATAACAATAAATATAATGGTAGTTATAGTTATAAAAATATTAATAAAGGTAATGGTAGTAACAATTAATAAAGGTAATACATATTATGGCAACAATGATAATGCTAGTAATATTAATGGGAAACATTGTAGTTATAATAGGGATAAGGGTGAAAGATATAATGTGGGTGTATTTAACACAACAAAGGGTGTACAGGCCAAAGAATAATCTTCGACATGGACAACAAGGAGAAGGACTATGAGAATAGACATAACAATGAATGATATGAGAGTATAGGTTAACATTTGAAGGAGATGGGAGAATAATGGGACCTAAGAATCAAAAGCGAGCACAGGTCTTCTATCGACAGCTCGTGAACCCGAGGGTTGTCCGAGCAATTACAGTACTAGCGATAATACTCAATTTTTGCGGACAATCCACCACTTGAACACATTACCAACGTTGCCTAGCAACGGGTGCCAAGTGGATCAGAATCATTTTGTATGGCGTTACGAGGGCAACTAGAAGGATAAGCAAGATTTGAAACCCTGTAACCCACCACTTTTAAAAAATTTGGTTTGAAATTTAAAACTCGCGAATGAACTTTTAATTATTATTTTGAGCATTATTAATGCAATTTTATGTTTTTATATAATAATTGATTGAAAGCTCTAGAATGCTAAACGAACGCAATTAGCTTCACCTTCAGTCTGTCATATTAATATTTGATGTAATAGTAATGATATAATTAAAAATTCTCAATAAATTCGTTTCTGTTTGAATGTTACTTGTAGAGGGTTGTGATAAAATTACTAATACCTCACATCAAATTCTTATTGAAATTTTTAAATTCTTTAAAATCAGTTTTTCCTTTACACAATTTTATATTCTCAAAAATATTACTTACACCTTTTTATCAGCTATTAACTTGCTGCTACCAACACAACTAGTTACTAGACAGCCTTGTTACTATATAAATTGGAGTGACTGTCAGCTAAAGAGCTTCTTTAAAAAAACAACTATTGCACTAGCACGCATCTAGTTGGCAAATGTAAGATTTTCATTCTACTAGGGCCCTTATTGCTTCATTTACCTTAATTATTTAAATATGTACTACTTTCCGATTTAAAATATATATCTTCACTCAAACACAACAAGCTCGAAAAATCTTTCGATGGATTGTTGCTATTTACCCACCTTAATTAACCTTCAATAAAGTTGATATTCTTAGAGTTTAATCTACGCTTATATTAAAATCATAATTTAAAACTCTAGTGCATTAATTTTCTTTTGCATTTATAAGCATTTCAAACTTCAACTGGCTGTTACATCAAAACTGCAAATGCTGTCGCAACCTTTCATCCATCGTTGTATCTTGCCTGTAGTCACTGTAGTGCATTAAATAGCAAAGAGAATGATTTGAGTACTAAATTAGCGCTACTGTATAGTAAAAAAATTGAATTCGAACAGCAATAATTTTACAAAAGTTATATTTATCGGTATTGAAACTTATGTGGCCTTTTTTGTTACTGCTATTTTAAATGTGGCCTTCCAGCATAAATGAGTTCCCCACCTCTGGTATAGTCCGTCTTGATGCGGGTGCGTGCATGGAGGGTCAAAGATTAATGAAACTCTCAACAATTATATTATTGGAGATGAAATTTCATAATGATTATAAACTATATTAATATATTGTTGGGGTTGTCGGTGAATTCGAATAGGAATTATTGTCAATCTAACTCCAAGCGTGCTTTTAAACAACAGTAACGAACTCCAAACGATATAAACTTTATTGATTAATACACTTTATCTCCACTTTAAAATGACACAACGAATTATCGATCAATCACAATTTGGTGCTTATTACAACACTTCGGGATAAATAGCACTTTTCGGATCAATTGGATTTTTCAATCACTTGACTACTGTGGTGGGTTTTCTGAGATCGGTAACTCTGATTTAGTTGCTTTGCTTTGCTTTGGCCTTGCTTAATTTCTGTTTCAAATTTCTCTTTAGTTTCTTCTTGTATTTCTTTGTCCTTTGCGATTTTTGTTTTATATTTTTGTGTTGTTGATTTCAATTGCGCTTCCTTTTTATACTCCATCATTCAATAATACTTACTGATGTCGAATAGAATTTCTGATATCTTTTAACGCTAATTCCTTTTGGGCCTCCATATTCACCGACAGCTGTCCAGATAACTAATTTTTTAGAAATACCCTTTCCCCGATTTCCAAACAGTATTTCTTCCCTTATGTTGGGCCAGCACACAAATAGGCTTGAGAATTGTTTAAATGCATCAGTAATACAGCACGAAAACCCAGCACCAAGATAACTTAAAATACAATATACAACACCAACTAAACATTTTAAAGTCTGAGATAATATAAAAAAATATAAAATTAAAAACATAAAAAGTAAAATAAAATAAATACAAAATGCATCAAGAACCGCACGAAATTTACATAAAAAATAACATAATAACAAGAAAATTCGACCGTAAAATGACCATTTATATAAAATTAAAAATTAATGAATTAAATGAATAAAAATAAAATATTTTTGGATGAATAAATTTAATTAAAAATGTTAAAAATAAATTACCAATTTAAATTAAGAAATAAATAAGAATTTAATTTAGATAACACAAATAATTTCAAGGTCGAATTTTGTTTAATCGCAATAAAATTAACACGCAAGATTAAAGCCAAATTATAGGTATATATACCGATGTGTTTTCACAAATTTTCAGTTTTATTTTTCGGAGAAAGAATTTCATTGCAGAGAGTTAGTCGGTGTGTATAACTGGTTGAGAGCCGTGCATTCAGGCAATTAACACGGGAAGTGTTTTGACTGAACACGACCACTCTCAACTGGTGTAATATTATTAAATGAATTTTCGAAAGGAATTGATGGATGATTTTTCAAATTGGATTTATGGATGATTTTTCAAATTGAATTTATGGGATTTTCGAATTAAATTTTATGGAATGGACACAATGAATTTCAAATGGTATTTACGATATGCTTCATCATCCGTTTCCTAAAAAATTGACATAAATTTAACAACAATCGGCTCAAAATATCTAGCACCGAGTAGTCCAGTGGGCACTCATTAAATATAATATGAACATACATAGAACATAAGGATAAAGAGAGGGAAAGGGTAGCGGGGAAAATAGCGAAATCGTTGCAACAGTTAAAATGAATAGCCATTGGAAAAAGATTAATCCGAACGACCAAAATCATGAAAAATAATGTTTTTAAATAAGAATTAAATAATTTATGTTAAACTGAAACGGAAAATATGGGCAGAACGCTGCGCAAATTTTTGGAAATAGTTAAAACATTTATCATAAAAACTGAAAGATAAGGGCGGAACGCTGCTCAAATTTTCCGAAATGATTAAAATACTTATAGAAAGTAGTCAAACAAAAGCAAATTGTCGTTCGATTGTTAGTGTAATATTCTTATAAACCGTAAAATAAGGGCGGAACGCTGCTCAAATTTTCCGAATCAATCAAAATACTTATAGAAAATAGTAAAGTAAAAGTGGAATGTTGTTCAATTGTTAGTATTATATTCTATTGAAATCAAAAAATAAGGGCGGATCGCTGCTCAAATATTCCGAAGTAATTAAAATACTTATTGAAAATAGTAAAGTAAAAGTGGAACGCGTAAAATAAGGGCGGAACGCTGCTTAAACTTTCCGAATCGATGAAAATACTTTATCGAAAACTACAGAATAAGGATAAAACCGTAAAATAAGGGCGGAACGCTGAAAAATTTATCGAATTAACATAAATACTTTATCGAAAACCGGAAAAATACAGATGGATTACAGCTAAATTTTTATACAAGAAAAATATTTTATAAACCGGAGGGATAATGAAGGATCCCTAGTAAAAACTTGATAATAATAATGATAATAGTAAGGATAATGGTAATTATAATAATAATAATAATAATAATAATAATAATAATAATAATAATAATAATAATAATAATAATAATAATAATAATAATAATAATAATAATTATATAGTAATAAAAATAATAATAAAGGTAATAGTAGTAACAATTAATAAAGGTAATACATATAATAGTATCAATGATAAGGCAAGCAATAATACGTAATAGGGAACATTGTGGTTATAATAGAGATAAGAGTAAGAGAGATACTGTGTGAATATTTAACATAGCAAAGGGTGTACAGGCCAAAGAATAATCATCAACACGGACAACGATAAGAAGGACTATGGGAATGGACATGACAATAAATGATATGAGAGTATAGGTTAACATTTGACAGAGATAGGAGAATAATGGGAGCTAAAAATCGAAATCGAGCACAGGCCTTCTATCGGCAGCTCGTTGGACCCATGGATCGTTCGGTCAATTATAGCATTAGTAATAGCGCTCACTTTTTGAGGACGATCTACCCACTCGAACACAGTTCCAACGTTGCTTAGCAGCGGGTGCCGAGTGGTAAGCGAAAGGATATTTGTATGGAGTTGTCTGGGTAACAACCATATAGTTTCAAAATACCAACACCCAGAAACCCACCATACAAATTTGGGGGCTCAGCCGGGATTGAAAGTAGTTTTCTTGGTAAACTCAAACGACACGAAAAAATAACAGGAAGCAAAAGCCAATTGAAATGAGGAAATTACGAACACTTTGTTGGAAAACCCTCAGCCGGGATTAAAAATGATTGTTTTTGCAAAAGAGCAAACGAAACTGACAGATTAACAGATGACAGATGAACAAGAAGGGTATTTAACGACGAGAACCTAATAAAGAACGATAAAAAAACGAGCAACCCGACTACAAAATGAGAAAATATATTAATGAAACAAATGACTAGCCTACCAAGTACAAATTTGGCGCTCAGCTTCTTTAATGGGAAGAATCAAAACAATAAATTTAAGAAATAATAGAAAGTGACCAGAGGATACAAGATGCAAAATTCGAGTTATTAAACAGAAAATGTCGGTGCAACATTTTGCCAAAGAATAGAGCTTAATAGAAAACGATGGAAAACGAACAAATTGGCTGCAAAACAAGAAAAGCAGTGCAATGAAATAAAGGATTAGACCCCACATACAAATCTGGTGGCAATAAGAAAAGAGAGATTAGCTGAAAGTTATGGAAAACGATGGATTTGTCTACAAAACGAAATGAAACAAGTGACTCGACAAGTACAAAGTTGGGGACTCAGCAATGAACAAAGTGAACAATATACAAGATTTCTGTTAGAAACAATAACAAGCAAGAAACGTCAGGATGACATTGGATAACTAATGATTCGTAAAAACAGCAATAGAAAAAAATTTAAAACGAATTTGCGGTTAACAAACGGGAGAAGCAGGACATTTGAAAGTTACCACCGAGGCGATATTTCAGACAATTGTAGGAAGAAATAAAACAAAAACTATGAAAAACGACCAATGTATCTACATGGAAAGCAAACTAACGAATGAAAGAAATACGGAAAGAAAAGATCGATGAGGAATAAAAAGCGAAAACCTTTGTTTAATCACTCGAAGCTGAGATCTAATGATTATTTTACAACGAAAAACAAATGTCAAAGAAAATTAAGAAACTACAAATATTTTCAAGAGCGCTTAGCATGAATGACGAATCTAGATGGAAACAAAGAACGATCAAAAACTATAAATCTTGGGACGGAAACGCAGACAGATAACAACTGGAAAATACTGACAGAAACTGGAAAACGATCGATTTGTCTACATGGAAAATAGAAACACAGAGTATGAAAAACTTTAGAAACGGTAGAACATAAATTCACTTAAGAGAAACCAGAATGTGAGGGATATGAGGGACAGGAACATCGTCAAGATTGTTGGCAAAATATGGAGAAAACCCAATAGGAGAAAAGTAGAAAATTTCACGAAATAAACAATAGTTACTGGAGATCCACGAAAATTAGATAGTATCGTTATAAATAAACTAAGAAGAATATAAGGTATCTTAGAGGTAATAATAATATGAAATAAACTTGCAAAAGGGAATAACAAAATCATAACAGATAATAAAATAATAAATAACCCCAGAAAATACATGAGCATAGTTAATCAAAATGGCGGGATAAGGAAAAATAGAGAATGTAAAATATGATGAAAATACGAAGGAACAAAAAAACACCAGTTTAGAAACCCAAGGAATGACGAGCATTGTAATAAGAGAAAAAAATATCAATATATGTAAATAAATAAAAATATTAGATACAAAAAAAAATTTCAAAACAAAACGATTCAACAGGAAAGTGGGGATAAAATTATCAATATTTGTAAAGCAGGAATCAAAGAAACAGGAAACTATAAATAAAAATAAAATTATGGGTAGGTTGTATAAATCAATGGAATCATCGTGTAAATATCATCCAAAAAACCGTAGAAGTAGTAATAAAAATATAAAAAATAGATAAATAAATTAAAATTAAAATAATAAAAACAGGGAAAAGGTGGAAATCACGAGGGTTAAAGTGATTTGAAATAGGGGAAACCACAAAAATTGGAAAACTAGAAATTATCTGATTAAAATTGTTTGAAATAAGACGTGATCACCAAGTCAGTTAAAATAAGTAATTAAAGTAATTAAATTAAAGATCAAAATATTAACGGAAAAAGGTTGCAACGATTCCGAACCCCTACTCCTATGAGATGAGAAATATTAGCGGAAGTAACGAACAATCGATTGTACGAATTACGAAAGACATGAGGCCAAGTAAAGCCAAATTAGATACTAAGCGAGAACAGATAATCGATTAAGTTAGAGAAATTGACGAAAAGATAATCCCGATGATGGAGAAACTCAGGCGTGGATAAAAGGAAATGTTCAGGTGTAAATGAAATGAATAGTAAGAAATGAGCGTAGATGAATAAAATGATGATGCTTGTTATTAATGAAAATAAAGGATTAGAGATAATAATGAATTACGAAAATAATAGTCAGCAATCAGAGGAAAATGATGATTGAAAACGAGTACGATGAGTTGAGATTAATAATAATAATAATAAATGAAACAACAATAGCAACCGAAAGGTGTAAAACATACGGAAAAAGCCGAAAACTTCATGAAAGCCGTTAAATAAATTCTGAGTGGACAAGTAAAACACAACTTAAACAGTGAAAGCTGAAAAATCACACATAAGGTACGGTAAAAGTTTCGATGCATCATTTTGTTAGTATATTTTGTAATGTTATTTATATTATATGGAAATAATACTGGAAAGTAAGATTTAAAACCGAGCTATCATAACGATAGTACGCTTATTTCGATGGAGAACCCCGATCAACCCGAGGAGAGGAAGGTAATAGTTACCGTCGCAAATGTTGGGGAGTTCCTGGCGAGAGATTGATCACCTCTTTGGGGAACAAACCAACGCGATTACTACAATTTTTGAATTGGGAAAGTGAAGGGGAAACCGAAAATAAAAATAAAAATTGAAATAATGCGCATGATTTAGACGTTAAAGGTACCTAGAGATATTCTTTTTTTCCCTAGCTGGTGGTGAGGCACCAGAGGACAGCTACGGACTGTCGTGTTCAGGATGTTATCAGCCAAGGGACTGGTAGCGCTGAGCTGTTCGATACAAAAACCCGGATACCACACCGAGTATCGAACGAATTTATTTTTATTGCTGGGCGGGACTCACTACACAACCCGGATCCCACACCGAGTATCGAGGACACCAAACGGTAGGCGAGATGTGAACTAACCGGTAAATGGTTCATACTCGAAAGGACCTACTAAGGATCAGATCAGGGCGGCCAAATTGTATCGGAAATCTGACGGGAGAGCAGACAGATAGTAGATAGATATATTAGGAATTTTCGCGCCCATTTATCGCCTCATTTTCTTTTCACTATTCGGGAAATCAAGTAAACCGTTTTTGGAACTTGGTTGAACATCTAGGTATTTCCATACTTTTATATTCTCCGAGGTACACAACCCGGATCCCACACCGAGTACTGAGGGAATGTTTTTTTAGTTTTCCCAGCGAGGAGTTCGGTACAACAACCCAGATCCCACACCGAGTATCGAATATCTGAATGGCGGTGAGGAAGGCGTAACCTGTCAAATGCGCTAGACAAAAGACGTCATGGATTGAGAGTCAGTGTGAGGCCTCAAACTCACCCAAAAGTCACTGATGAAACTCAACTCCGATATTAAAGATGAGATATGATTATGATTAAAGATGAGAACAGATATTATACGATTATGATTAGATATGATTATGATTAGATGTTAAAGATAAGAGATGATCATGAAATAAGATATGGTTATAACAGTAAAAATGTGATCAAGATTAGATACTAAAGATGATGTATGATTATAGTTAAATAGGATATGATTAGATATTAAAGTTGAGATATGATTATGATTAAATAAGATATGATTAGATGAGACAATATGTTTAGATATTAGAGGCCATAGAGTGCCAGATGAGACACGATTATGATTGAATATTAAAGGCCACAGAGCGCCAGTCGAAATAAGATGCCGAAGGCCGGAGTACCAACGGAAACAATAGAGGGTATAGAGCGCCAGCGACTGAGGATTAAGTAAACGATTTTTAAATCAATGAGACGTAGGAAAAATAATTTACAGATTGAATGAGAGTATGAGTATGATGATTTTATTATTGTAATATAGATAATTAATGCGACCACATAGATAATTGATAAGACTATATAGATAATTGATAAGAGGTCGATAGATAATTATTACGAGATATAGATTATTCAAAATAGACCTAAAAATGAAGGGAGATGAATCAAAAGGAAAACGATCACAGCGAATAAAGTTTAAGGAAAAAGACAAGAGGATTTAAATAAAAACGCCTATAGAGCAACAGCGGATGAAGTTTAAGGAAAAAGACGAGGGTAGTTAATTAAAAAGGCCATAGCGCATAGAGATTAAGGAATTTTTTTTGGATAAACGATAAAGAGATAAAGGAGAATAGTTGACGAGACGATTATTGATATGATGGTGATGATTTATTTGATTAAAATAGTTAATTGATACGACAGAATAGATAATTGATGCAACTATAAGGATAATTTAGACGAAGCAAATAGATACTCAATACGAGTTATAGATAATTTAAAATAAACTTAAAATGAAAAGACAAAAATTAAAAAGATAAGAAGTTGACGTAGCAAAAAGGATTAAAATAAGGAGAAGCAATGAGAGTAATACGATAAAATTAATGCGGAAATTTATGTAGAATAATATGTACTAGAAGTGTTATTTATTTTTAGATAATTGGCAAGGAATAAAGAGATCAAGTAAACGACGAATAATAGAGCCAAGATAGAATCAAGAAAACGAGTTACGAGAAACCGGAATCAAGGAAACCATCGAGTAGAGAAACTGAGAATATACCGAAACGAACGGAGAACAAGAATAAAGAAAATAGACCATTTTATTGGAAGTCAGAGAAAGTGAAAAGCAGCAACAGATAGAAAACTTAATACAGTAACGACAACAGAACCAATGATTACAATAAGATTAGAAAGCTTGGAAACAGAAGCTGAAGAATAAGATAAATTAAATGGAAAGTTAACTGGCAAAGGAAATAACGCGAAATCACCCGAAACAAAAATTACAATTCAGTTGGAAACAAGTACAAGTAAAGAGATGGAAAAACTCCGAGAGGAAATTAACCAAGATATACCAAGAAAAAACACGGATGAAACAGAAATATATTTGAGAAAATCAACAATGTACGAAATCGCACGAGATGATCCGGAAATGAGGAGCCAAGAACTAATATATTCAAGTTTAAAGAGGAATATACAGGAGATGCCTTCAGAAAGAAAATACAACGAAGAAGATTTAAATGACGAAAAAGAAACTGGAAATTTGGAAATGAAAACAGTCGAAACAGAAATAGCTGAATCATACGGGAAGAGAAAATATTAACCACAATTGAAAAAAGAGTCAAAAGATAAAATGATCAAACCGAGTTAAAAGATCAAGTATCAGAACCAATAAAAGTAGCGATGGAAAGAACGAGACAAACGAAAGATATTTATTCGCAAACAAATCAATACATTAAAAAACGATCACGAAGTCGCGATATGCCAGTTAAGAGGATTCAAGACAGTAGAGGTAAATTTATAAATTGTAATAATTATTTCAGGATTAACAACGCGAACTACAATCAAGTACGTACTATCTATTCAAAAGAAGGATGCCGAACTGATCGAGGTTATCAACTAAAGAATTTCCAAGGATATGATAGAAGAGTTTGCACAGAAAGTATCAACAGACAACCTATATTAACGAACCCTACACGGAACGTAGGAGAAGAAATGATAACCTGTTTTAATTACGATCAAACATGTCATATGTCAAAGAATTGTCGAATGAGAAGAATTCAAAGTCAACAAAAACCAAACCAATTCAAGAAAAGTCTACAAAATAACCCAATACAAGAGATTAGACATTTAAGAGATATGACGATAATGTGGACAACAACAAGATTCGAGAGTAGAACCTGTTACAGCTGCAACCTAAACGGACACATAGCTGTAAATTTTCCAATAGAGAGAAAATCGAGTCAACCAAAACCGAACAATTATAGTCAAAATACACAAAGCAAAAAGACAAGAGATTGAGCAATTAGGAGGTATAACTCAATGAATATCCGTAAACAATCAAAAACAACGAAGTAATTCGAGGAGAAACATGAATGATGTTCGATGTCAATGGACCAGAAAATATCCGGAACAGCAACAAATTGAATGGCAGAGATTACAGAGAGAGGAAATCCAAGAAATTCGACAAAGACGGATGAACAGAAATTAAATATCAAGTAGAAGCAATATGTCGAAAATAGTCAATACAAAAGAAATCGACACTGTGGAGCAGTGTGTTGTCAACAGCGAGGATGGTATGGCAATAAATAACGAAAATAACGACAAAGAAAATGACGTGATTAAGAAAGATGAAACTCAAGAGGAAAAAATAAAATCAGAGCAAGAATTGAGCAGCGAAGAAAAAATAAAGATAATTCAAGAGATCACCATAGAAGGGAACGACAAACGACGAAAAAGCAACAAAATCAGTGATAAAAAGATATCAGAAAAACAAAAAACAAAATATCAAAATCAGAGGGTACTACTACAAAAATCAAAAAGAGAACCGATAAGGAAAGTGAAAATGTTACAACAAGATAATGAAAAGGTGAAGAAAGAGGAACTTCAAATAAACGTAGAAAGTAAAATATTGGAGAAAAAATTTATACAAACAACAGGAGACAATACAGGAATCGGAGAGACGTCAATCGAACAAGAGGTAATAAATATTTTAATGGTTAATAAAATTTCAGAGGGAGAAATAATCGAAAAGAAAATCCGAAAGCAACAAACGAGAAATCTGAATATGCCAGACAGATCAAAAAACAGTCAGTAAATCGATAATTGAGACCAAAGAAGATTTAATAGAAGAACTCATCAAAACAACGAAAGTGGAAAGGAAAATTACAATGCAGCATGAATATGCACAACAAAACACGACTAAGAAAACCACAACGAACGAGGAAAGTACCTGGACAATCGATACGAAAACTAACGAAAAAACGACTGCTATCGACACTAAATATGCCAACAATACGGGAAGAGAGGCCACGTAAATAGCAGTTGTCACAAAAGACTCGGAACATGTCTTAACTGTCTAAAACGGGGACATATGGCTTGGAATTGTCCAAATAAACAGACTCAGAACCCATCCGGAACAGTGGGACTAATAAGAGGAAGCAATAGGAAACCAGATGAGATCAATACCAACACCAGAATAAAGCCAGCGAATGATACAAGTGTAAAATCAAGCTACGAACCAGGAAAAGACATGAAAACTGGAAGGCAGAAACCTATTAGTCATGACGAAACAAGTTACTAGAGCCACAAACAGCCAAGAGATAAAATCAAGATATTATAGTAATCAGGCTGAACAGAAACGGGAATATAACGAAATCCACGATGCTAGAATGAAATACCGGAAACAGGTGGAAGCAATCATCAAAATAACTAAGGAAATAATGCCGAAATGGACCAGAAACAAGAATACCCCCGAGATATCCGAAGGAGTAACAAAGATGGTCACGAACTATGCAAAAGGCTCAAAATCAACATCGGAAATCAGCATCTTAAAGAAAAGAATGCCAATATTATTCACAATAATTGACATGGCGGGTAATACACCCCTACATTATGCCATAGAAAGCGAAAACGAAGAACGAACGATGGAAATTATCGAGGCAATGAACCAATGTGGACAACATACAAATATCAGAAATGAAAAAGGACAAACACCCATGATGATTGCAGTGTCAAGAGATGCATCAACGAAAATTCTGAGGGAGTTATTAAAAACAGGATCGACTCTAAATCAGAAGGACAATAAAGAAAAAAACTATGTTAAATTATATTATGATGTCGCGAGAAACAAGCGCAATAGAGTTCTTTACGATAAATGCAATTCAAGAAAACATCGAAATAGTAGGCAAAAAGTTAAACCCAATCCTTGAAGCAATCGAGAGGGGATACGATGAAACAGCAGCAAAACTGATCAATTGGAGAAAAAGAAAATCCGACAACGAAATCATAAACGTAAACAAATTCGAAAGCAATGAAAATAAATTACTAAAAAGAGCAATAAATTCCGAGTATGCATTACCAAAGACGATGTAAAAGCTTTGTAAAAGAGAGGAGAAATAAAGTTCACGGACAATAAAGGAGAGCCTGAGAGAATAGGGTACAGAAAGGAAGAGTTAGAAACCGTGGTAGGAGAATGGCACCGGATACAATGAAAATCTAGTAGTAGAAAACAAGAAATTGATGACATCAGAAATGGAAGAAAAATGATAATCAAGATGTATAAATATATAATCAAAGAAATAAGTGTCGAGGACAACAGGATTGAAAAGGCTCGATGTAATAAAGACCAGGACAAAAAGGACAATGAGGACAAAGACAGGAAAAAGGAAGATGATAACAAAGAGGGAAAAAACCGAGATAGTAATAAAAAGCAAAATTCAGTAGCCTACAAAGAAATAAGACAACAATCAAAGCCAAATAACGTAGACGATCAGAAAAGATCAAAAGATGAAGAAAACACAGACAAAATCTGTTGGAAACAGATAATAGACTCACAGAAAATTCAAAATCGACAAATCCTACTACAAGGATTACAAGGATTATTGATACTAACGACGGTAGTCAGCTTAACGGAAGGATATCTTTTGGGAAAATTAAGAAGTAGAAAAGCAGTTCTGAACAACAAAATAATAATCGTAAATGCTGGGAAACAACAAACCAATATAACCTGTATAGCTATAGAAAAGAAGCTAGCGACACTTGGCGAAAAGAGAAAACTAAACAAAAACGAACTATATTCGTTCATAAATACGATAAAAAATACGGCGTACATGATTTGTGTACAAAGAGAAAATAACCAAAAATGCAGAGCGATAAGGATTTGGAAAACCGATTCAAAGAAAATGACAACAATGCCGAGAAATATCAAAATAAAAATGCACAACAACGGTGAAGAAACCAACAAAGAAAGAGAAAAATATAGCAAAGACCAGAAAAGTGACGAAAGAAACCTAAAAGACAATGAAACGAGGAAAACAACTACAAGAACAACAAAAATTCAGCAAAATCAACGCAATCTAATACAACACTAAGAAAAGCAACAACGACAAACAAACCACAAAGAATGGATGATGTCAGAAACAGTGTCAATCAGTGTAGTGACCGACGCATGGAAGTACGAAACAATACGGAAACTACAGGGAAAGCTAGTCACAAAAATATGCAGAATAGACAGAAATTCAAGAATAAAAGTTAAAGGCAGAGAAATAAAGGATGAAAAGAACATGACCCTACGCTTGCTAACAAGAAAAAAATACAGAATCAATATATCAGATACGGCAAGGATTATCCCAAAACTCTTCCCAAAGGGAAGTGAGAAACAACAAAGGTGAAACTACGAAAGAAAGCGCAACAAGAAACCAAACCGATAGTAGGAAACCAATACGATCGTTACTTAGCAGAAAATAAAACACATCATTTATTAGCAGTATTTAAGAGAGTTCAAAACCACGAAAAACCCAAGAATGAAAACAACGAAATTAGAAAGCGCAACTTCAAACACAGTTAACTTGGTAGCGATATCAGAAATTGTCACAAACGTGATAGTTATGTGGATAATAATTCAACAAGTAAAAGCAACTGAAAAGTACAAACAAAAAAACTATGGGAAAACGAATGTGGCCGAAACCAGAGAACCCGGAATACGATAGTACAACGAAACTGAACAAGTACCTAGTACCAAGAGAGAACGAAGCAAGCCAAGATATGAACCAATACCCAAGTATGATATGGACGCAACAACCACCGTCACTAATGGCACCACTCAAGTGGTCAAGCGAAATTGACATATATCAAGTAACTGACGAGAGATGCGGAGGGATACGCACCTTGCGCGTAGACCCTTTGGAGATAAAGTAATAAATAGTTAGAAATGTGCATATAATGTATATAATAGATATGTTTATATAGTAATGTATAAAACTAGTGTATAAATATTATATGGAATGAGTAAAATAATATCCGATAATATATAAAAGTAGTATATAAATATTATAGTCGAGGAACAAAAACAAACTAAAAATCAGACGATGTGACAAAGAATAAAGCGGAATGAGAAGGACAAGTGATGCGATAATACGTTAAAATTGAGAAACGAATCAATTGGAAGCTAACCAAGTATATCAAGTAGTAAAGCTTAGTTGTAGCGACGATGCCCAACATCCGAAAAATTAAATGTACAAGCAAAAATAGACAAGTTCAAACCAAGTATCAGATCATGAGCAGAAATTGAAATAAACCGACTAAGAGGTACCGAAGCCAGCAAGGAAATCAGAGACAAGAGTAGACTTGGAGAGCAATTTAAAACTTGGAAAATCCAGTACAATCAGATGAAAGACGAAAATGAGGAACAACGATAACAAACCCACGATTGAAGTAAAATAAAGCAGCAAAATTACCAACAATACGGAGAAGAAATGAATGAAATATTAAGCCAATGAAAAAAACGATGGAAAATAATTTTACGAAAAACTGGATCAAGTAATGAAAACTGACGAATAACAACAAAGGACAGCTAACTGAGAAACAAAATTTGTGGTCATTGAGTTAAACGGAAAAAAGAAAAAGACAAAGAATTCGAACCAGTAAAGCTCAATATACAAAACTAAATGAATACAAAAAAGGTGGAAAAGACTATAAAATCAATTCGAGGAATAGAGCAAGAAAAACAACCAACTGCAAGTGAAACTAGATGCAGCCAAACGAGACAAAATGAATATCACGGAATAGTAATTCCAAGCAAGACTGATGTTCAACAGCGGATATGAATAAAGAAAGTATAAGAGAACAAACCAAAACCAACTCAACAATCAAAAACCAGATAACAAGAAAGACAAATCAAATCAGTAAAGAGAGAATGAAAAGGGCAATGCTAATAAACGACAAGACAAAAAATGATGAGACTGAACTACAAAATGCACCCAATCAAAATGGAATATTGAAAGAATCTTACAAATCATATTAAAGGCAAACAAAGGAGATAAATGATGTCAAAATAAAGTTAATACCAACCACAGAAACGAGAAACCAGATGTGATAATAAAAGCAACAGGAAAGGAAACAGAAAGTCAAACAACTACCTAAAATCAAGAGGAGTGAAAACAAGTCCTATTAGAATAGCTCGAAATTTGTGGCAAACAGTCAAATAATTGTAAATAATCATCACAAACCCATAATTGTTATAAAAACAAGGAAGCGAAAGCAGCATAAGATTGGCGATGAGAAGGAAGATAGCGGTAATGAGCACATATACACAACCTAGCATCCCTTATAAAAATGGCGAAAAACCCTATAATCAATCAAGCGATGCAAACATTACCTGGAGCATATATGCCGAGACATGCAGAAACCCAAAGGATACCAATTACGGACTGATCAACTTCTAAAATACCCAATGCCCAAAAGATTAAAACAAAAAAGTAAATAAACTAATAATCAAAGTGAGCAAAGCCCAAACTTAAAAAGATCGAACGAACCCTGAGAACTCTAGAAAATCAAATCCGAAAGTTAATAGAAAAGAAAACACCCATCAAAGAAACCATATTCAAATAATCATGGATGCTCTTTAGAAACCCTACAAAATAACAGAAAAGAACAAAAAATCGAGACCAAATAGCCGAAATTGATAACCAAAAACAAAATGTAACCCAAACCAACCTCAATGAATCATCAATAATCCCAAACCGATCAACTATCATCAAACAATCGAGACAAGATAATTTGATAACGAGTCATCTATCCACAGAACCCAGTTGAGCTTCACCCAGTTTCAAGACGCTAAAGAGTCAACAACCAAAAGTAAGAATATTTAGTCACAACCCAAAACCCCAAATACACCATCAAAATAGGAGTCTTGAACGAAACATTCTTTTTATTCTTTTATCTGAGATTCACTACGCCTGCCAATCTTCTAAACAATCGGTATCTAATCAGCCCTATATCAAATAGTCGATCCCCCAGACTAACAAAATCTCAAAGCCAAATCGCACAACAGATATCGAATCGTCAAAAATCAGAACCTGCTGAAGAAAGTAATCAATCCGAAACCAAAGAATACCGGGACATTAGCGAGATGAATATCTAAGTGAAAAAATATTGAACTCATGATTAATAATGAACTAATGATGCTTAGACTATTAACTATTCTTTATGTGTGATCATAGCCGGACTGTATGTCCTCTTTCACTTCATCTTGAAATCCATATATTGATGTATACTGTATGATAATTTTTATGCATGTGGGTTTTGAGCTCACGGCTCGGTGGCTCGTAGACCCAATTGAATGGAAAATGTAAACTCGGTATAGTTCATAGCTTGAATCTTTTAAAAATTGCGGGTCGCAATTTTACGGGCCCCGGAGTGTTTTATGTTGGGCAAGCACACAAATAGCCTTGAGAATTGTTTAAATGCATCAGTAATACAGCACGAAAACTTAGCACCAAGATAACTTAAAATACAATATACAACACCAACTAAACATTTTAAAATCTGAGAGAATATAAAAAAATATAAAATTAAAAACATAAAAAGTAAAATAAAATAAATACAAAATGCATCAAGAACCGCACGAAATTTACATAAAAAATAACATAATAACAAGAAAATTCGACCGTAAAATGACCATTTATATAAAATTAAAAATTAATGAATTAAATGAATAAAAATAAAATATTTTTGGATGAATAAATTTAATTAAAAATGTTAAAAATAAATTACCAATTTAAATTAAGAAATAAATAAAAATTTAATTTAGATAACACAAATAATTTCAAGGTCGAATTTTGTTTAATCGCAATAAAATTAACACGCAAGATTAAAGCCAAATTATAGGTACATATACCGATGTGTTTTCACAAATTTTCAGTTTTATTTTTCGGAGAAAGAATTTCATTGCATAGAGTTAGTCGGTGTGTATAACTGGTTGAGAGCCGTGCATTCAGGCAATTAACACGGGAAGTGTTTTGACTGAACACGACCACTCTCAACTGGTGTAATATTATTAAATGAATTTTCGAAAGGAATTGATGGATGATTTTCCAATTGAATTTATGGATGATTTTTCAAATTGGATTTATGGATGATTTTTCAAATTGGATTTATGGATGATTTTTCAAATTGAATTTATGGATGATTTTTCGAATCGAATTTATGGATGATTTTTCGAATTAAATTTATGGGATTTTCGAATTAAATTTTATGGAATGGACACAATGAATTTCAAATGGTATTTACGATATGCTCACAAGGTTTTTATGCATTACGAATTGCCGTATGTGGCCGATGTAATATGCTGAATAAATATTTTCTATCTATAGCCTTAGTGCGTCGAAACTTTTATTCCAAATACCATGGTAAAATTTATTCATTTATTTTCTTTTTAGTCCCACAGCCAAAACATACTACAAGTTAATAAAATAAAACACACTATCGAACTGTGTAAGTGCGTGTACAATCGCCAATAGTTCGTGCCCGTGAAGGCTCCGGCGTGAGGAACGCAGGAGCTGGAACGTCAATATTATCCGTACATAGGGGAAATTGGAGGGTAAATGAGTAGTCCGTTGGCTGCTCCTTCATCATCCTTTTCCTAAAAAATTGACATAAATTTAACAACAATCGGCTCAAAATATCTAGCACCGAGTAGTCCAGTGGGCACTCATTAAATATAATATGAACATACATAGAACATAAGGATAAAGAGAGGGAAAGGGTAGCGGGGAAAATAGCGAAATCGTTGCAACAGTTAAAATGAATAGCCATTGGAAAAAGATTAATCCGAACGACCAAAATCATGAAAAATAATGTTTTTAAATAAGAATTAAATAATTTATGTTAAACTGAAACGGAAAATATGGGCAGAACGCTGCGCAAATTTTTGGAAATAGTTAAAACATTTATCATAAAAACTGAAAGATAAGGGCGGAACGCTGCTCAAATTTTCCGAAATGATTAAAATACTTATAGAAAGTAGTCAAACAAAAGCAAATTGTCGTTCGATTGTTAGTGTAATATTCTTATAAACCGTAAAATAAGGGCGGAACGCTGCTCAAATTTTCCGAATCAATCAAAATACTTATAGAAAATAGTAAAGTAAAAGTGGAATGTTGTTCAATTGTTAGTATTATATTCTATTGAAATCAAAAAATAAGGGCGGATCGCTGCTCAAATATTCCGAAGTAATTAAAATACTTATTGAAAATAGTAAAGTAAAAGTGGAACGCGTAAAATAAGGGCGGAACGCTGCTTAAACTTTCCGAATCGATGAAAATACTTTATCGAAAACTACAGAATAAGGATAAAACCGTAAAATAAGGGCGGAACGCTGAAAAATTTATTGAATTAACATAAATACTTTATCGAAAACCGGAAAAATACAGATGGATTACAGCTAAATTTTTATACAAGAAAAATATTTTATAAACCGGAGGGATAATGAAGGATCCCTAGTAAAAACTTGATAATAATAATGATAATAGTAAGGATAATGGTAATTATAATAATAATAATAATAATAATAATAATAATAATAATAATAATAATAATAATAATAATAATAATAATAATAATAATAATAATAATAATAATAATAATAATAATAATAATAATAATAATAATTATATAGTAATAAAAATAATAATAAAGGTAATAGTAGTAACAATTAATAAAGGTAATACATATAATAGTATCAATGATAAGGCAAGCAATAATACGTAATAGGGAACATTGTGGTTATAATAGAGATAAGAGTAAGAGAGATCCTGTGTGAATATTTAACATAACAAAGGGTGTACAGGCCAAAGAATAATCATCAACACGGACAACGATAAGAAGGACTATGGGAATGGACATGACAATAAATGATATGAGAGTATAGGTTAACATTTGACAGAGATAGGAGAATAATGGGAGCTAAAAATCGAAATCGAGCACAGGCCTTCTATCGGCAGCTCGTTGGACCCATGGATCGTTCGGTCAATTATAGCATTAGTAATAGCGCTCACTTTTTGAGGACGATCTACCCACTCGAACACAGTTCCAACGTTGCTTAGCAGCGGGTGCCGAGTGTTAAGCGAAAGGATATTTGTATGGAGTTGTCTGGGTAACAACCATATAGTTTCAAAATACCAACACCCAGAAACCCACCACTTATCTTGAAAAGGCTTTCGAGATAACGTGCAAATTTTGCTTTTGTTTTCTAAAATTTGCATTTCTTAATTATAAATGACCTTCTTTGATTTAATTGTCATTTTTTATTGATTTTCTCTTATTTCTTTCTCGTTGTTCAACATTTCTTTTTCATTCCCTTTTTATCAAGCTCCAGAACCAGATACTAATCATTTATCATTGTTTTCCCCAATCATTTTACATGTTTATTAATTATTTTATTCTATTATTTAGGTATCCTCAACATCTCTCCTATTAAAAAAATTCGTCCTCGAATTACCTTTTGAGTTAGTCTATAATATGTATATTTTAGTTTAAATTTTACTCCGATAATATAAAACAACAATGGCCATTAACAATCTTACCATTATTTATAATTATTTTATTTTAGTGTTGTATGCCTTTTTTCTTTTAATTATATATATATATATTTTTAATACAAAATGTGTATTTATCTCAATATCAACCGTTTCAATGTAAAATAGTACGTATTTATGCATCATAAACTGCAAGGCATTATAAGCATCAAAATTGAGAGTACAAAGGTACAAGATCAATCTAAAATCATTTCACAGTTTTTTTTCCACAAAATTTTCAATGTTTATTCCATGGATTTGGTGGGTTTATGGGTTTTGATATTTTGAAACTATATGGTTGTTACCCAGACAACCCCATACAAATATTCTTTCGCTTACCACTCGGCACCCGTTGCTAAGCAAGTTGGAACTGTGTTCGATTGGGTAGATCGTCCGCAAAAAGTGAGCGTTATTGCTAATGCTATAATTGACCGAACGATCTCTGGGTCCAACGAGCTGTCGATAGAAGACCTGTGCTCGCTTTTGATTCTTAGGTCCCATTATTCTCCTATCTCTTTCAAATGTTAACCTATAGTCTCATATCATCTATCTTTATGTCCATATGCTTGGTCCTACTCATTATTGTTCATGCTGATGATTATTCTTTGGCCTGTACACCCTTTGTTATGTTAAATACACCCATATTATATCTTTCACCCTTATCTCTATTATAACTACAATGTTTCCCATTATTATTACTAGCATTATTATTGTTGCCATCATATGTTTTACCTTTATTAATTGTTGCTACTTTTTCCTATATTATTATTTTTGTTACTATAACTACCATTATAATTATTGTTATTACCACTATCATTATTACTACTATCATTATTATCATAATTATTATCATGATTACTACAAATACCATGATTATTATTATTATCATTATGATTATTATTATTATTATTATTATTATTATTATTATTATTATTATTATTATTATTATTATTATTATTATTATTATTATTATAATTATTATTATCGAGTTTTTAGTAGGGATCCTTCCTCATTCTTCAGCTTTATAAAATGATTTTTTATTGATATACAACATTAGCCGTAACCCATTCTTATTTCACAATTTTAGACAAAGTAGTTTTGTTGGTTCGAAAATTTTGGCAGCGTACCGCCCTTATTTTTCGGTTCATCCCTATTCTACCGTTTCCGACAAAGTATTTTCACTGACTCAGAAAATTTGAGCAGCGTTCCACCCTTATTTTACGCGTTCCATTTTTACGTTACTATTTTTGTTAAGTATTTGAATTAATTCGGAAAATTTGAGCAGCATTCTGCCCTTTTTTTTAGTTTCATAATAATCTTATACCAACCGTTGAGTCGCATTTCACTTTTATTTTTCTATATTCTATAAGTATTTTAGTTTATTCGGAAAATTTGAGCAGCGTTCCGCACATATTTTCCGTTTCAATTGACATAATTTATTTAATTTTTATTTAAATATTATTTTTCGTGATTTTGAGTCGTTCGGATCAATCTTTTTCCGATGGCTATTCATTTTAAGTGTTGCAACGATTTGGCAATTTTCCCCGCTACCCATTCCCTCTTTTTGTCCTTAAGATCTATGTATGTTCATTTCATAGTTAGTGAGTGCCCACTGGACTACTCGGTGTTAGAGATTTTGAGCCGATTGTAGAATCATTTAGGTCGATTTTAAAGAAATCGAGAAACGAGGAAGTAACCAAAAGACCACTTCCTTACTCCTCCTTTCTTCTATACGGAATAATATTGACGTTCCGATCCCTGCGTTCCGCACGCCGGGTCTTCACGGGCACAGATCATCGGCGGTATTCCACGCACTTACACGAATCTGAATACTGTATATGATTTTACTATCTTGCAATGTATTAACTGTGGGCCGGAAAATTTTCAACAATTAGAAAATAATTTAAGCATCATAATAATTTATTAAAACCAAAGCTAAATTACCGGCTACTTCCATTAAAATTCATAAATTCAACCATCCAAATTAAAAACATTGAATTAAACTTCCTAAATAAATCGAATGCATCCATAAAAATCCATAAATCCATATCCATAAAATTCATAATTATCCATAAAAATTTATAAATCCATATCCATAAAATTCATAATTATCCATAAAAATTCATAAATCCATATCCTTCCTAAATAAATCGAATACATCCATAAAAATCCATAAATCCATATCCATAAAATTCATAATTATCCATAAATCCATATCCTTCCTAAATAAATCGAATACATCCATAAAAATTCATAAATCCATCCAAATTAAAAACATCGAATTTAATAATCCACAGTGAAACTGCTGACAACCAGTGTCAAAATACGATTTAAAATCAATACTGAAAATTAAGATTAGATATTTGTCAAATCATATCAGTATATATACCTATAATTTGGCCTTAACCTTGCGTGTTAGTTTTAGTGCGATTAAACAAAATTCGACTTTGAAATTATTTGTGTTATTTGTGTTAATTGCCTGAATGCACGGCTCTCAACCAGTTATACACACCGACTAACTCTATGCAATGAAATTCTTTCTCCGAAAAATAAGACTGAAAATTTGTGAAAACACATCGGTATATATACCTATAATTTGGCTTTAATCTTGCGTGTTAATTTTATTGCGATTAAACAAAATTTGACCTTGAAATTATTTGTGTTATCTAAATTAAATTTTTATTTATTTCTTAATTTAAATTGGTAATTTATTTTTAACATTTTTAATTAAATTTATTCATCCAAAAATATTTTATTTTTATTCATTTAATTCATTAATTTTTAATTTTATATAAATGGTCATTTTACGGTCGAATTTTCTTGTTATTATGTTATTTTTTATGTAAATTTCGTGCGGTTCTTGATGCATTTTGTATTTATTTTATTTTACTTTTTATGTTTTTAATTTTATATTTTTTTATATTCTCTCAGATTTTAAAATGTTTAATTGGTGTTGTATATTATATTTTAAGTTATCTTGGTGCTAGGTTTTCGTGTTGTATTACTGATACATTTAAACAATTCTCAAGGCTATTTGTGTGCTGGCCCAACAGATTTAAATTTGTTTAAATTGCAATATTTAAACAATATATGTTTGATTTTAAATTTTAAAATAAATAAAAAAGTTATTTAACATCAAATCAATATCATGTTTCAAGTTTTAAATTTTTTATAAAATGATTTTCTATATTAAAAAAAATAATTATTAGTTAATTTTGTAGTTTTATAAAATAATGGTATGTTAATATTGGTGGGTTACTGGGTGTTGATGTTTGTTTAAATTATGTTGTGGTTACCCAGGCAACCCCATATAAATGTTGTTCACTTACCACTCGGCACCCGTTGCTAAGCAACGTTGGAACTGTGTTCGAGTGTGTAGATCGTCCGCAAAAAGTGAGCGCTATTGCTAAGGCTATAATTGACCGAACGGTCTCTGGGTTCAACGAGCTGTCGATAGAAAACCTGTGCTCGCTTTCAATTTTTGGGTCCCCTTGTACCATTTACTTCATCATTCCTATCTATAATCCCCATGAAAACTTCTCATTCACACGTTTTAATGTATTCACAATACTTTCTGCGATTCACCACCTATCAAATGCTCTAACAAATATTTAAGTAACAACCAATATATTTTTATAAAAGAAACAACACATCCGAGCGGCTCGGCGTTTAGCCCCCTCTTTACGTCCGGGTCGGTAACCGCTAGCCTTCGGTGTAGTCTATGGTTCTGTTGTTGTCTCTCGGTAGGCCAGTTGGGCAGGGGCAAAGACGAGGGGATATGTCACTGCCGCTCCTTCTTGGCAAGCTGACAATGCTACTTATAGCCCCTTTATCTGGGTCCTCAGGCATTGATTTAATTGCCTCTCTTCCGTCCAGCTCTTTTGTGCTGCTGTGAGCCTTTGATAAAGCAACTTTGCTTTCTTTGGTTCTATCCAGGCGGCTTTTTTTTGCTGGATTTCTTTTGACAACTGGACGATTTGCTAGTAGAAATTTTTGTTGATTTTTCGCGCGTGCTCCAATTCCTTCTGCAGAATTTTCAGTGGTTCCATACCTGTAAACAATGAAATTAACTCTGGTCTACAAATCTTAAGTTATTTAATTGATATTATTGAACCGATTTGGAAAAATAAAAAAAATAGAAAATCAATTAATTATTTATTCAAAATTTAGTTTTAATTTCACTAAATGTAATCGAGTCGTTATTGAAACTGCGGGGTTCAATGATTCCCATCATCGCGTCTTCAGAGGCCGGCTGAGCATAAGGGCACTCCCGATACACAAAGATGGGTCTCTCTGTCCTTCTCCTGTGGCTGGGAAGGGTCTTCTGGGGCACGGTAACATTGGGGTTCGGGGGATTCACATTCAAGCGTTCATCCATCCGGTTGAAAAAGGAGTGGGGCGACGGTGCGTAGTCGTCAGTACTCGCAATTAGGCCGGTGTTAATATCCTCCTCCACGTTCACGAGATATAGTCTGGCTCTGGCTACCAGAAGATCGGTCCGGCGCTGTTGATCCTCGAGACGGGGGAGAAGGAGCACCGCATGCTCGCGAATTTCCTGGGCAGGGGTTCAACCTGATTCTCTCTTTATTGTTACGAATGGTAGCTCAACGTCGTTCATTCTTCGTAGTACATCCGATCGGAATTTTCTTGGCCTTGACACGGCGAAGCCCGCATCCCACATTGCCTGTCGCCATCGATTCGTGGCCTGTGCGGGAAGTCGAATAATGGCTCTTGATTCTCCTAAACAAGATTTGATTAAGTTGATCATTCCAATTCTCTGGCTGATAAATATCGTGTTCTTCGCCTGAAATCCCTTAGGTCTTGCTTAGTTTAACTAAATTGGCTATCCGTCATTGATACTTAGCTAGTTGAATGAAGAGTTAAATCAAGAATCGGGTTATCAGTTAATCTACACGAAAAATTACTCGTCGAGCCCGATTTTAAATCGACAATTTATTTATCTTAGAGTAAATGAAATAGAACCCATTTAGCGAAGTTAAGGTCGAAAAGTCCTTCATCGGGTATAAAGGTAGCGTTAGAAATATATCCTTGTTAAGCAAACCGCTTTTTAGTTTACCGACTAAAATCATTATTCCCAAAAATAATCCCGTTAAGTAACATTACAAATCCTAAATCTGTTCATCCAATACCATTTAACGAAAAATATTTGTTAAATGGAATTGGAATTCAAGAATTTATCTATCACTAAATAAATACTAAAAATACCTATTAAATGAAACAAAAATGATAACCAAAATTCCTTTATCAACTAATAATCAACAATAATACTTATTACGGGGAATTAGGGAATGGTAAGTTAACAAAATGCTTACTAAGAGTAATTATAAATCAAATATACACCTATCATAATATAATTAACAATAATGCTCATCAAAGGGATTCCAAATCAGCGTTCGTTTAGCGAATAACCGTTAACGCGAATACTTATTAACTGGACTAAAGTCAAACTCTATCTATTGAATAATAATTAAGTTCCGTAAGAATACTCATAAGAAAAAAAACCCTCTAACGAGTAGTAATCAACACTCGAAAATCTACTTACTAAATTTTAAAATCAAAATTCATAATATGATGGTTAAAAATCCAAAATTCATAATCAATGTTCCTAAAAATAATTATTAAAAATCAAAATTCAAACTCAATGTTCCCAAAAATAATTAGTAGATGAAATTAAGAATCAAATAATAATTACAAAAAAAATAAATCAAATTAATTTAGTATCTCCTTGGTATTTAGTTTAGTAATAACCGGGGTTTGGAGAGGTCAGCGAACTTAATGAAGCATTACATCAAACAATAAGGGTTTTTGAATCACAGTACTCCAATGCATCATTCCAAAAAGTAAACGTAGCTTGAACTTATCCCGGCGCTGAGATGGTCCTTCACTGGTGGATCGCGAGAAATCAAAATATCTCGGAGAAATTTTCATATTACCGGCTGTCGTTGTTGGAAATAAATAGAACGTCAGTTACGCTTTCGACTGGTTTCATGGCATAGTAACTACAAATCGAGGTTTTGCGTAGTAAAATAACTCAGGTGAAGACCTGCATTTCTCAGTAATGCGCTTTGGATTTGGTAATTCATGATGGCTATCGGCGTTCCTAGCGTTGGGGTCGATGCGGCAAATTTCCTAACAGGTGCTCTTATGGATTAATGTCGAAGTTCACAAAATTAAAATTTACCTAAAATTTGAGATTCTGGATCCGGTGCTATGTGCTCGCCTGGTATTCTGGTCGTCGTACTCTTATCGATGTAATTCCATTGGCGATACATTTCAAAAAAATTGTTTGATACTTAACTGTCGATCTGAATCATCGGGATTTCTTATGTAATCTGGCGGCGATGTGTGCCTACTGGTGTGAGATTACATTAATCCGGCTGACATTCCTTCAAGTGACTTTGCGGCTGAGCGTGTGTGTCTGCCGGGGTAGCCATTGATGGAAGACACATTCCTCCGCTGATATTATTGCTCAATTGTCGATGCGTCGTGTGTGGATAAATTCGAGAATTATTGATCGTGACCTTCTCGTAAAATGTCATATTCCATATTCATTTCGGGAGTTCAGCATTTTTGTTCGTATCCGACCATTCTATATTGGATGGGTGTAAAATTGGTAATACTGTTCCCTTTGATTAAATGGTTCGGATTTATTTCACTATTTGGTAATGGCAATCCTTCTCCAATGGTTATTTATTTCCGTGGTAAGTTTTTTCTTCGTTATATGCAAATATATAAAATTATCTATATCTAGTTGTCACGTTGGTGGCCAAACAAAATATGGTGGTGGGGTGCGTTCGGGGTCGTGGTTATTTGGATCTGGCAATTTGGGTTACTTCGAGCTTCCTGTCAAATGGGCCTGAGAATCATTCCGGCCTCAAATCAAATGAAGTTGATCCGTTAGGTATCCTCGCGCTCAGAAGAATGTGTTGGAATTTGACTCGCCTATCGTAAATATTCCGTTGTTGTATTGTTTAATTGATTGTTCATACGATGGGTAAAGTATTGGGTTTATTTTCTTTTACATGTTTTTATGTTTTATTATTTTATTTTTGTCTGGAGAATGGTGATAAAATTATTTGGGAAATAATTTTTGTTCAAGGATTAGGTTCAATTTATAATACCCACTATTAGTCCTCGGTTTTAATATTTTTGCAATGTGCTTATATTTTTATGTTTTAATTCAGGTGGTAAACGCGTTTGATATTGGTAGAAGTTTTTGGGACCTAATTTCGTTCAATCCGCGCGTCTCAAAGTTTGATTTACTCTTGGTTTTTGAAGCCTTAATTTTTCGGCCTTAATATTTTAGTCTGTGATTTTATTTAACGTCTATATAATTTTTTCACATTTATTATGAATTTTTTATAAGATTCCTTATTTCTCAATGCCTTTGCTTACTGATTTTAGAAAAATGTCTGTATCTTTAATCATGGGGTTTGATTTCTACGACAAACTCCTCGATATTCTTTACGGAAAACTTTATAACTTAGCACGGTATTTTAGTTCGATCACACTTGAAAAACTCTTTATCTCATTTTTATTCAAATTGTATATTTTTCTTAGCACCTTAGTTGGATGGTAGTTTGAAACTTTTACCTAGTATTAGTTCAGGGAATTTTAATGATTTTATCTTTGGTTATAACATTACTCAGTAGTTACACTACAATCTATTAAATTTTACACATCATTTTACTTAACAATTTCCCTTTTACAACAACGATTTAATATTCTTTAGACTTCGTTATATTTGTAGCATAGCAACGATTTTATTTATTTAAGATTCCCGTCACCGTCCTGCATTTTGGTCCTAGGCGCGTTGTGTTCATATTATAGTTAATTAGTGCCCACTGGACTACTCGTGTGATGATTTTTGAGCCGTATGTAAATATAATTTAGGTCGAGTTTATGGAAATTGTGAGACGAGGAAACAGCCAAAAGACTATTTCCCTTTCCCCCTCTTCCCCTATACGGAATAATATTGACGTTCCAGCTCCTGCTTTCCGCACGCCGGGACCTTCACGGGCATGAATCATTGGCGATATTCCACGCACTTACACGATTTCGAATAGTATGTTGGATTTTAATGACTTGTAGTGTGTTTTCGGCTGTGGGCCGGAAAAATTTTGACAATATAAAACAAATTTTATGCTATTTAAATATTTTATTAAAATAAAAATATAATTTACCCGATACAATCATCATAAACAAAAATATCATAAATACACCGCTCTCCTCACGCCGACACCCAAGCAGAGCTCGATTGAGGTTGCGAGGATGCGACGTGGAGAGAGTTTCGAATAAAACTCTCACTTACATCGTAATTTAACAAAAGTAACGTTCAAGTTTTTGAAAACTGTTTAACGAGTAAAAAAATGCTTAAAATTGTGTAAAAATGAATCGGTATATATACCTATTGTACGACCCTAACCTTGAGTGTTTTTTTTGATTTAGTAAAACAAAATTTGACTTTCGAATTTTCTGGTATATTCTAATCTTTAATTTTATTATTTTGAGATTTTATTTTACAATTTTTCTTTTTAAATTCTAAATTGAATTATTTCTAATTCAATAATTTTATTTTTATTTCATTTTCATGAAATTTTGTATTTTTTGATAAATTGTCAAATTTCGGTCAAATTGTGGGTTTTCGTGTTATGTTTGTATTTATTTCGTGCGGATCTTGTTGCACTTTGTTATTATTTTAATTTATTTTGTGTTTTATAATTTTCTATTTGATTGTTTTCTTTTTCGCATTTTGATAGGGTTAATTGGTATTTTAATAGGTTCGATTTTAAATCTGTCTGTTATATTTGCATGTGTGTTACCGATTCATTTAAACATTTACAAGGCTGTTTGTGTTCTGGCCCAACAATATTATGATGTTTATTAGTTTTTTAAAAATTTTGTTTTTTATTAGTAAAATTTTTTGATTTTTAAATTAAATATGTAAAAAAAATTGTCTCCTTTTATTTCAATAAATGACTAATTTATTAACAAAAATTGTCCGTGCAGTCAGTCAATGACATAAAAATATTGTCGATATTTCCTGTTTTAATCTAATTCCAATAAAATCGGTTGACTGAGAAATATTTCTCTTAACTTCAAACATAAACCGCGAATTTCAATTACAGATAATTGAACATTTTTTTCAGGCCAAGATCCTCTTAAAAGTCTTGCAATTATATTATCTAAATTTAATTAATCTGAATCTGCCATTATTTGTTTTGGTTCAATAAAGCTGCAATTATCCGCCCAAAGTTATCTGAAATTTGTTATTCAGATTGGCTCTGCACATGTTACATAATTAATAACAGTGCAAAATTTTAAAATTCCCCTTCATGTCGCCGTTACCTGGACAGCTTGTCCAGATAATAATATTAAGCACAACAATATTTAATACAACAATATATAACAAGATATGAAATCGGAATATTTGTAGTTTAATTTGAAATTTTACATTTCAGCCATTTTATCTATTTTTATAGTTTTAAAGTTTACGACGCATTTATAAGTTATCAATTAAGTAAAACTTTCACAAGTAAATGTTAGACGCAATTCTGTTTGAGGTTTCTTAAACGATAATGATTAAGGGAATGTAAGCCTGTCATATGTAGACTAAGCACCTCAGAAAAATTATAAGGCTAAATATTTTTTAGTGAGGATTATGAGGACTATGCCCCGTGGATATTTGGCTTGAAAAAATCCCGAAAAAACAAATGTTCAAATTTAAAATTTTTAATATTTAATATTTTTTCTCGATTTACAAACCTAAAAAATAAAAATTGGCTTAAATCGCCTATGATTTGATTTGAGTAGTATTTTTGAATAAAATTGGCTCAAACTAAATTAAAGAACATAAAAATATCGAATAAAAAGCCTAAGTATTTTTTAATACTTAAAATCCCATAAAAATAAAATTGGCTCAAATCGCCTGTCGGCTAAAAATCATGAATGTTTTATTTTTTATTTACTTTAATTATTTGTTTAAGTCAATAATATTATTTATTTATATTTTAATTATATTTTAATTTACTTTAATTGTTTGTTTTAATCAAGTAAATTATTTATTTTTAAATTATTATTAAATTAAATTGTTTGTTTTAATGAAGTGAATTAAATAATTATTTTTTATTTTCATTTAATTATTTATTTAATATTATTATTTTTATTTAATTAATTATTTATTTTATATTATTATTATTTTATTTTATTATTAACATTTATTTTAAAATATAATTGTAAGTCTAATAATAATTTTTCATTGTAAAAAATAACTTTTAAACCATACAAATATTTTAATTGACAAGATTAAATAGATTAATTTTTATTTCAAATCAAAAATATCCGAGTAATATGTTTTACTCATTTCGGCCAACAATATATGGATTGTTTGGTCACGTTTGAAATCGTGGCAACATGGACATCCATTTGAACATGTTACTCTCATACTATCTTTACAAACAATGCAATTTGCAACACATCGGTCACTAGATCCCTGAACGTTGTCATAGTGAATCTCGAGAAGTTAATCTCTGTGAAATGATAAATTTTTGTTGCTAGAAACTCTGGTGCGCAAAAATCCAACGTATTTTGAATTCTTGGATAAAGTTCCTGAATTTTCTTTTATACATGTTAATAACGATAAATATTTTTCAAAGTAAGATGTGAAAAAATAAATTAATAAGAAATTTTCAAAATAATAATAATAATAATAATAATAATAATAAATTCATCAACAACCAAAGAAAAAGTTAACTTACTTGGTATTAACTTCTGAATACTGATAACCCATACACACTGAACAATCAATTGATTAATAACTGAACAACAATCACTAGGTATTGTATACAAATGACTGAGTACAACTCACTATATACATACTATGCATTGAATAATTTGAGTATCTTATTCATTAAAATTCCCTATTTAATTAATATTTAACTCTTGAACATCGATATTCAACCAACTTAACCCAATTAAAAATAAAATGTTCTCTCAATCATTTCCCCTTAAAATACTTGGTTATTCACTATACGCAATCTCACAATATGTTATCAATAACTAGTTACTGAACAAATCAATATCAAAAATGTTTACTAACCAAGAAATCTTTAAATATAAGAACATAAAAATTTTAACAATCAAAAGAAGTACAATTTCAATTAAAAATTTTATTAACTTTTTAACGCTTTTATCGATCCTTGATGTCTCCAAATTGTTTGGTTGCTTTCAAGAAAATAATAATCAAATTCATTGAAGCCAAATCAATTGTTGTATTTTCTCTGTATAAAAGTTTATTGCTTTGTTTACAGTCTTGTATGTGATTTATTGTAATTATTTTGTAAATCTAATAGTTTTATTTAAATGCTTTGAAATCTTTCTATTATTTTTGTAATATTTTTAATTGCATCCAACAATGAACATTTATTAAAAGTTATTTTCAAAGATGAATGTCAACCTTTTCATTTAATTTTCAGATGCACCTAAATAATTTAATTCTAACAGCTCAACTAATTACTTAAATTTATTTTTACACATTTTCTATTCTTTTCACTCCAACTCTTGTTGTTTACTGAATGATAAATCAATTAGTAAGTATAAGTGTTTGTAATTGATAGTGAAAAGAAACTTGATTAGAATAATATTCTTAAATTAATTTCACAAAACATATATTACTTTCACAGTACTTGAAATAAATTTTCATATATTTATTGAAAATTATTAGATTTTTAAGTTTCTAAACATCATTGAATAAAGTTAATAGATAAAATAATTATCATCTATCACATTACTAGAAATTAAATGATTATCGATTTCACTAAGTATCCATCCTTTAACATCGATATTCAACCGAATAAATACCCCTAAAAATATCATAAATTCCCTTCTTAACCTGTCGTTTCCCCCAAAAATATTATAAAATTTCCTCTCAACCAATCATTTCTCTTTAAATGACAATAACCCAAGCTATATTTTTGATAAAAATCACCGAATTATTTCGATATTGAACCGAATAAATTTCTTAAAATCCCCTTAATATAAAATTCCTCTCTTGACCAATCATTTCCCTCTAAATTATAATAAAATTTACTCCCAACCAATCATTTCTCTTTATATGACAATATTTCCACGCTCAGATATATTCATTATTTTTATAAAAATCACCGACTTATTTTGGTATTCAACAGAATAAATTTTTGAAATTCTCTTAAACAATCATAAATTCATCACTTGACCAATCATTTCCTCCTAAAATAACAAACTTCAACTGACTCAAATCCTTAAAAATATCAACAAACCTGTTCTTAACCGATCCTTTCCCCTTAAAAGATCATAAATTCTCTTCTTAACCAATCATTTCCTCGTTAAAACATCATAAATATCCCCATCAACCAATCATTTCTCATCAAATGATATTATTTCTACCATCTTTTCACCCACATCAATATTCATCCAAATAACCCCCTTAAAATATCATAAATGCCCTCCTAACCAATCATTTCTCTTTAAATGGCAGTATTTCTTCCATTATAATTCAGTATTTTTCATAAAAATCATCATTTAGATAATATTTACCCATAAAATAATAATATTCAACCTGCTTAAACCCCTTAAATATATCAACAAATTTGTTCTTAACCAATCATTTCTCCCTAAAATAAATTTCATCTCTTAACCAATCATTTCCCTTCAAATAACTTTTTCCCCACACTATACCAAGTATATTCATTATTTTCATAAAACCATATTAAGTAAAATTCCTTTGGAAATCTATATTTAACCGAATAAATCCCTTAAAATACCATTAAAAAACCCTACATTTTGATCATATCAACCATATGTAAGCTATGCATTCAACCAATCAAATTCCTTTAAAATTATCATAAAAATCTGAATTTTACAAATAAAAATAAATTTTCTTTAAAGTATTACAAAATTGTTATCGATACCCAAAATTTTGATTCTGGCAACAAATTCTACCAAAATAAAAAATTCGTCAAAAATGGCTAAAATTGAATAAAAATCTATGTTTCCCACATAAATTAAATTTCACTAAATTATTGTAAAATCATAAAATATATATCATATTGCTCAAATAATTAAAATTATTTAGTAAATCAAGTATAAATTCAATAAAAATTAACAGTCAACCATAGATATAATTCAACGATTTCCATATGTATACTGATAACCGCACTGAGCATCCTCTTAAAAATCTCTAAATTATACTACTTTTGTGATTGATATCCACGAAATCAATAAAATAGAAAATGAAAATCAATTAAAAATTTAGGTTTCACTAAAATATTTTTAAAAATCAAATTATTTAATCAACTTTTTAAATAGAACATAAAATTATAATTAAAATATCATTTACTATTCAAAATTTGTCAGTCAAATTGGTAAATAATTATCATAAATATGTTTCATAAACATTTTGTTCGTAAATTTAACTTATACAAAATAATCCTAAAATCAAGTCAATTCTAATAAATTATCAAGAAATTAAGTGTTTCTAAAATAATAGATTTACCCTCATTTCTTCAATAATTTCATTAAAAACCTAATCAAACCCTAAATCCACTAAAATTCAACAGAAAACTATAAAATTCACAAAAATGATTAAAATTTACTAAAATAAATACATTGTAAAACTAGATAATATTAAAATTATCATAAAATCTCCCTAAAAGCTCTAATTGATTTACATAGTCTAAAAATATTTTATTTTTGTCGATGACAACCTAATCTATTGAAGGGTGTAATTAAATTTATTAAAATTTAATTAAATTTTCATTGAAAACGACAAGTCAATAACAAGTCAACAAATGGAATTTTAATTAGTAGAGATTATACTCTATAAAGAAAATTTTCCGTGAAGAAGTAATATTGGTGGGAGAGTACATTAAGTGACTAAAATCGTTGAAATTACTAGAAAAAGTTGGATAATTTGCAAGGGTAATATACTTTGAACGAAGAAAATATACACTTCATTAAAACAAACAATTTAATTTAATAATAATTTAAAAATAAATAATTTACTTGATTAAAACAAACAATTAAAGTAAATTAAAATATAATTAAAATATAAATAAATAATATTATTGACTTAAACAAATAATTAAAGTAAATAAAAAATAAAACATTCATGATTTTTAGCCGACAGGCGATTTGAGCCAATTTTATTTTTATGGGATTTTAAGTATTAAAAAATACTTAGGCTTTTTATTCGATATTTTTATGTTCTTTAATTTAGTTTGAGCCAATTTTATTCAAAAATACTACTCAAATCAAATCATAGGCGATTTAAGCCAATTTTTATTTTTTAGGTTTTTAAATCGAGAAAAAATATTAAATATTAAAAATTTTAAATTTGAACATTTGTTTTTTCGGGATTTTTTCAAGCCAAATATCCACGGGGCATAGTCCTCATAATCCTCACTAAAAAATATTTAGCCTAATATTCTTTCTATGGTGCTTAGTCTACATATGACAGGCTTACATTCCCTTAATCATTATCGTTTAAGAAACCTCAAACAGAATTGCGTCTAACATTTACTTGTGAAAGTTTTACTTAATTGATAACTTATAAATGCGTCGTAAACTTTAAAACTATAAAAATAGATAAAATGGCTGAAATGTAAAATTTCAAATTAAACTACAAATATTCCGATTTCATATCTTGTTGAAATTTGGTTGTAAGAATGTCCAATGAATACGAATACGAAACAGTTCTCGGCATTTTAAACTATACAAATGGTCAGCAAGTTTCTGGAGTTTCTCAACCCAATGTTCACAATTACGATGAAGTGGAAAACAATACCCCAATAAATCTCACAAAGGTCCAGCAATAGACAATAGTATTTCGATTAGGAACTCTTGCGTTGTTCATGGGTGGCGTTATGATTTTTTCGTACGGGTTGGGAGTCGCTATTTATGGACTCGGGTCTTCCAACATGTTCATCTTAGGCATTTTTACCTTGGTTAATGGAACATGCTCATTTCTATTTAGGAAAAAATTTAAAAGAATATTTTTATTATTTGCGTTGATTCTCAATTGTTTTTCAACTATAATTATCATGAAGGTAATTTGCAATCATTGTCATAATCTCGGATATCAAGAGCAAATCCATTCAGAAAAGTTCAAGTATAGGCTGCTGATATTGGTAATGGATGTATTAATCGCGGTTTTCTTAGCCTTTGACAGTGTAACAAAACTCATTATTGTTTTGCAACCATTCGCAAAATTAATGAAAGTTCAAATAAGAAGTCATTTCTCATTTTTGCCATAGACATGTGATCCAAGTTCTTCCTTAAACTGAAAACGAAAAACAAATATAACTACAACCTTTGTTTACTTTGTTTATATGCAACAACTATATTATGTATAAAATTTATATTTTTACCGACTCACCTGCCGCATATTATTAGTATTATCTTTCATTATAATGCATTGTATTTATTTTATAAGCTTTATGACAGGGACGCTTGTAAGGACAAGATTGAGGACTCAAAATTTGGGCGCTTACAAACTTTAAATTTAAACTATTTACAATGTTTTAAAAATTAAGTTTTTTGTAAATGTAAATTTTTAAAAAAAATTTATTTTAGATTAAAACTTATAATTTCAAATTCAAATTAGCTATTATTGGAAATTTAATCATTGTGAATTCAGAAATTAATAATTACTAAAGATGAAAAATGCAGACAACGAATAATTCTTTAGCACAGCACTCGGTTTTCATCATATTAATTTTCACAAAAACATTTACACATCATAAATCAATAAAATTGATGAAGAAACCGGAAATTAGAAATTTGTGCAGATTATAGTAGATAAGTTGCTCGTGGGAGCCTTAACCCCCAAATATCCACGGGGCAATTTTCAAGCCAAATATCCACGGGGCATAGTCCTCATATGTCACTACTTACATATTTATGCCTTTCAGTAGGTAGTTAGGGGCACACTGGAACATAAAAAAAACATAGGGGGAGGGGGGGGTATGTAATAGCGGATTAAATTTCGGATTATCTTGATTACATAATGATGTAATCAACTTAATTAATTTTGTGTGTATTTTAATTAAATTTTTGTGTGTATTTTTTTTCGAAATTTTTTTCGAGTTTTTGGCGCGATTTTTTTAAATTTATTTTCGAATTTATTTTCAATATTTTTTAATTATTTCTAATTAAGTTTTTTAAGTAATTTTTTATCAATGTAGTTTTTATATAAGATTTTTAAAATATGATTTTTTATATATGATTTTAAGTAGATTTTTAAGTATAATTTTATCGATGAATTTTTATATACGAATTTTAAAGATGAAATTTTTTCAGTATAATTTTTAAAATATAATTTTTCAAAGTAATAAATTTTTAACATAATTAAAAATTTTTTATACAAGGTTTGTTTTCGGTATATTTTTATCGATAAAATTTTTTATCAATTATTTTTAAGATAAAATTTTTTAGTATAATTTAAAATATCATTTTTCAAAGTAATAAATTTATAACATAATTGAAAATTTTTTATACAAGGTTTGTTTTCGGTATAATTTTATCGATGAAATTTTTTATCAATTATTTTTAAGATAAAATTTTTTAGTATAAGTTTTAATTTAAAATATAATTTTTCAAAGTAATAAATTTTTAACATAATTAAAAATTGAAAAAATTTTTTATACAATGTTTGTTTTCAGTATAATTTTATCGATGTTTTTAGTTTAATTTTTAAGATAAAATTTTAAGTGTATTTTAAGATGATAATATGTATTTTAAAATTAAATTTTTTAAGAATTACATATTTTTAATGTAATCTTACAATCAATTTTTTAGTTTGATTTTGAATTAATTTTTAATAAAATTTTTAACAAAATAATTATTAAATTTTAAAGATAAAATTTTTAGGATAATTTTTAGGATAATTTTTACAATGAAATTTTTATACATTTTGATTACGATCAAAGAAATTTATCGTTATCAAAATAATAATAATAATAATAATAATAATAATAATAATAATAATAATAATAATAATAATAATAATAATAATAATAACGTTGAGGTCTGTAAATTAAAATTAAAAAGTTAAATAAAATTTAGGATAATAATTCAAATGGAAAGTAAGCGAAGAAAAAAGGCAAATAAAAGCGGGATCGTGCACAGAATTAATAGTAAAGGAAAGTGCGATGGAAACAGTATTAGAAAATGCAAAAAGCAATTACGAAAGGCGAGAATCCGGAAATCCGAGAAAAATCAATAAATGGAAAAATCATCGAAATCGAATGGGAAAAACGGGACAGTTATAGATTAGCTAATGGTCAACAAGATGACGGTTAGGGATTTATCAGAAAAGGGTTAGAAAGGGGTGAAAAACATTCAAATGTATGAAAACAGAAAACGTTAATTAATTAATTAATTGGCTAATGGAAAACCCGAGCTAATGGGAAACCCGAGCCAATGGAGAACCCGAGAGATGAAGGAAACCCAAGCTGGGTAAACAAGAAGAAAGGCAAACAAAAGGAAGATTTGGGCCCATTAGCTTGACACAATGATTAATGGGAAAAGAGTAAGGAGAAGATAGCGCGCGTAGGAAGACCGGTAGGGCCATTAATTATCTGGATTCGTTGGACCACTATGGATGACAGCCGTAGCAAACACGTAGGAGAAAATGTCAAACGAAAGATTGGCTCGGCAATAACCATTTGTCATCCTGATTTCGAGGAGTATATAAGCAAAGGGAAAATCAGAGAAAATCGGCATTCTGCCTCAGCTAGGGTTCGAAGAATCAGACTGTAGGAAAAGTGGTAAACGAATTAGGGAAGTAGGGAAAAGAAGAAATAGAATTAAGAATACGGAAAGGCGAAAAGGGATCAAACCAAACAGAAACCGAGGAAAACGAGAGTCAACAGAACTAAAGGATCAAAAGGTGAATGTTGTTTGTTTGCAAAGCATCAACGCCGAGCAGAGAATCGTATAAACTTTGATTGATCATTGTAGCGTGATAATAAATTGTGAACCTGTTATTTCAATATACGTTGCGTCGTTCATTGTTTTAATTTAAAGAACACCAGGAGTCAGAGAGAACCGACTTGAAATAATCCAAAACCCAACAATAATAATAATAATAATATTAATTCCACCAACTAAAATATTTATAAAAAACTATAAAAACTATAAACACATAAAATAAACTCGTAAAAGATCGAAATCCTTATAAAAAAACTATAAACACATAAAATAAACTCGTAAAACATCGAAATCTTTATAAAAAAAAAAAAAAACTATAAACACATAAAATAAACCCATAAAGTATGTAATAAAAATTAATCAAAAAATAAAAAACAAAAACAAATTTATACTATAATGTTTATTTAATAAAAATCTTCATCTTCTTCATCATCGTCAGAGAACTGCACATCATCTATATCTATTAGTTCTTCCTCGAAGTTATGTTGCTGAATTTCATCTGTTATATTTTCGTCACATGATTCTATTTCTCCAATAAGTTCATCAACAGTGACAATTTCTTCATCATCGTCAGAGAACTGCACATCATCTATATCTATTAGTTCTTCCTCGAAGTTATGTTGCTGAATTTCATCTGTTATATTTTCGTCACATGATTCTATTTCTCCAATAAGTTCATCAACAGCGACAATTTCTTCATCAACGTCAATTTCTCGAGGTATATTTATATGCCCGTATGCTAAACTTTTATTTTTACCCACCAAACCCTTTATCATCTCTATTTGTTAGTGCAACTTTACTATTTTTAAAACTATAAAGTTGATGATTTTTTGATCCTATTCTAAATTGTGGTACCGAAAAGACTGAGTTTTTCTCATAACACTCTTTATAAGTTTTATGTGTTATACCGGTATCCTTTAACGATATACCCTTAGCTTTTAGACAAGAAGATTTACCTAACAAACTGTAACATTTTGGTCGAAGGAAAACCCATTCGTCATAACCTTCTCCTTACTTTCGTCCTTAAATTTTCCAATGACCGAATCAAGTTTGTTAGAATAAAGTGGATGAGTAGAATGGTAATTAGATGTATCCAAAAGATTATCCTTAACCATTTCAGACAAAAGAACATCTAGTTTACAATTTTTAATCTCCAAGAAGAAAGAGTCTGTATCTCCAGCAACTATATTGATCTCACAATTAAATTGTTGTCGATATTTTTCCAAGTCCTTATACTGAAGCTCATACATTCTAAGTTTCGACAAGTCAAGCACAGATTGTCCTATATAGCTTGGTCGATCTAAACATATCGAATCAGGATTTAACAACACAGCTATAAGATCATTGTCAATTTTTATTGATTTTTTAAAGGTAGGTTTTGAAGTATAAGTGACTAGTTTTTATCAGTTGTACAAAGACGCAAATTCATTCTCTTTTTCAGATTTTCAACAGTTTTTCCATATAAACTGTTATTTAACAACTTATAATAATTTTTATCAAGTGTATTTGTACTTTTAGCTCGAAGTTCAGTGTTTATGTCAATATACTTTTTAAAAATATTAGACTGTTTGAATCTTACTCCGCGATTAACATGTGTCACTTTAACACCAAGAGACATGTATAATTTTAATAACCGCCAATGAATTACATAGTTATATTTAGGATAATGAGTCAGCAACAATTTTTCAACCTTTGAACCCTCAGGTTTCATTTTCTCAGCTGCAATTGGAAAATCATCTAACTTAACATGAAGTTCCGAAGGAATCTCAAGATCAACTTCAAGTGTATACCCATATGATAAAGATTCAAGATCCAAAGTCAAACAATCAGATAATATTGTATCAAATCCTTCAAATATCCAATTAAATTCACCACAAGGTAACGGTTGACTTAATGCCCAACCATATAAATTATTAATATCAATATATAGTAAATCCGTGTTTTCGTCAGTTTTAACATAGTGCTTATTAACAAAAGTAAGACCACCTCTAATACCTCCCTCATAAAAGCTAAACATTTCATTTTCAGTGATTAATTCTATAGGTTCATCTAAGGACATTAAAGCAGAAGACCACGACATTCCAGGAATTCCAAAATAATTTAAAGGTTCTAATCTATTATGTGCTATAGATTTCGCTCGAAATTGTTGAAAAAAGTCTGCCAAAAGAAAACAATCTAGTTTCAGGTAAACTTTCATATAATCAAGTAAAGTCCTACAATTAGTTTCATCCCAAATAAGCAGAGCTTTTTCATATTCAGCCTCAGAGACACCTTTCCAAATCGGGGGTAATTCATAAGTATCATGAAGAACATCTAAAATAGTTGCAAAATTATATGGAAAGATCCCTTTTCATCAACTATAGTCCCTGTAAAAGCTGATCGAGTCAAAGGTAAAGTTGTCAGAGTTTTAACAGCTTTTGCTAAAGAATCATTTACAAATTGATACGAATCAATAAATCTCACACTAATTTTTCCCAAGTGCGCAATTAATGAAATAAATTTTTCAGATGTTATTGAATACATCCTAAAGCCCAATTTTTAAATTTACTCAGTCCATATTTTAATATATGATGCATATCATATCCCTTTTAGTTATGGAAAACAATTGGTAAAACTTTATTTATTTTTCTATTAATATTACATTCATTGCAAGCAGCACCCAAGTATTCCCCAGTAAAATGATCATGATCTCTCACCGGATCCACAATATCTTTCAAACAAAGATAACATTTTATACATGTATCAAATTGAATCTGTTGTATGTTGGTTAATTCCTTAATTGTATTATTTCCCATTTTATAATAATACGGTAATACAGTATATTTTGCTATTTTTTCAACTGTTTTTAAAAATTGTTCAACACAATCTTCACCTATAAATTCTTTGTATATTGTACTCCCATCAAAATTATTTATTAACAAAAGTCCTGCCGAAATGGGTAAATGTATTTGATGGTGTACGTCGTCCTTTGGCAAAACAGATTCAAAATCAGCATATATAACATATGGTGGGGTTACAGTTTTGGACCAATCTGTGAATTTAATAAACTTATTTTCAGGGAAAGTATATAAAGTTGTCCCTAACTGATTTCTCATACATAATATCTCATGTTTGTCCAATGCTTTTTTATATCTAAATCCGTTCAAACATCTGTGACACCATAATGATCGAATTCTTTCTGTTGTTTTATCTTTACAATTCAATAACCTATTGAGTGATGTAATCCCAACATAATGATATTGTTTACCATTATTTAATAACAATAAATTAATAATTGTTCCTTCTGAAACTTTGGACCTATGAATTATGTTTATAAAAGGGTGTTTTAAAACAAAGTCGTCATGTTCGGGTTTTGCTGTTTCATCATAACTAAATATATTAATTATTAACCCTTCGTTATTGGACTCAAATTTTCGAATACCATTTAATTTCATGGGCATATCATTTGGGTCATAATTTAATTCATTTAAATACTTTGTGTAACTATAAATATTATTTCTATGCTGCCTAACAATCTCATCTTTTTAAGTATTGATAATATACTGTAGATAAAACATAAATTATCACTATTTTTTACATTTGTTATACACTTTTTGTTAGCCAATTTTTTTGGTGTTTTAATATATCTTCTACCACTTAACCTACTGATGTTACTTATTTTTGTTACTATAAAGTAAATTTCAGTTATTTTCTAATAACCCAACTACTCCCTAACTCTGTTATTGAAGATATCTTTTCATTGATCTTCTGTATACCATCGTCAAAGAATGATTGGTAAGTGGTCTTGCACTGTTGCTTATATTATTTAATTTTATTTCTCCATCTTTCTCAAATTCAATTTCTATTCCAAATTGAATTTTTACATAACTAAGTTCATGTATTATCTCTCTTAATTTGTTTATTATCTCTATGGGAAAAACAATTTCTTTAATGTTCAAGTTGGTCGTATCTAGACTAATTATTTTATGTGTACCTCGTAAGTCACTTTGGATTATAGGTAAATTTCCTCCTATTTGTATATTGTTATTTTGCCCCATTTGTACCTCTTCCATCTCTCCATCCCATGAATCCATCGATCCAATATCTTCAATCTCTTCAATTGCTCTAATCCACGAATCAATCGATCCATTATCTTCATCCGCTTCGTCCGCTTCAATGTCTTCATCCGCTTCGTCCGCTTCAATGTCTTCGTCCGCTTCGTCCGCTTCAATTGTTTCATTCACCATTCCAATATCATTTACAGATTCAAAAATACTATTTATAAAATCAGTTGTATGTTCTCTAATGGGTTCACTTATAGGGGTAATTTGGATGCTGCTTAATTTATTTGTTACGGGTCTTTTAAATAATTTAATTTTTTTAACATTAAACTGTCGCAAATGATTTTTATGATGTTCATAAAATCTAAATAGGGAATGGGTTGGGAAGTTATGCATACGGGACATATAAAATAAATTGTATTATGATATTTTTTACCATAATACTCTTCCATTTTTTTGTGGCATTTTATTTTATTATGCACAGTTAATTGGCAATAATTTGGATATAATTTACCTAGTAATAAAATAAAAATTAATTTAATTATTAAAATAAATGTGCATGTATGCAACCAATAAAAATCATTTATTTGCTATAAATAAAAATATTTTTGATGAAAAAGCAACAATGTCAAAAGTATATGAAATACTCCTAGAAGAAAACAGTACAGCTGTTATTGGGATGACATTTAATCCTCCTGTTCAATACCTTCAATACAGTATGAACTATTTAAATTTTCCTATTACATATACGTTCAAAGTAATGTTTATTTTAATTTAATTTGATTAATTATTTTTTAGGAATCAGTTGATTTAAAAGCTTATGATTACAATATTATGATTGGAAATATTGAAGATGAAGATCGAAAAAATATTTCAGATATACTACATTTGTTGAATAACGAAATGGTTTTTAATGAAAAATTTTCATTTATTAATTGTGAGAGTCTATTGAAGGATCAAGTACAAGATAATAAAAAATATAAAATACGGATAATTATTAAAGGAGTCAAGATTAACAATTCTATTATCAAACCTATTTGGAAAATTCTAAATGTTGTTGAATAAATTTTTTATCTTTTGTAAAGTTTTGTTTATTTTTATAATTTGTAATTAATAGTAAACATGTTATTTTAAAAAGTTTACCTCTAGTATTTTAATAAAAAAATTTTTGAGCGGGGATAATTGTTGACAAATTTTATTCAAAAACTTGTTCTCTTATAAAATATATGTATTAAAATTCAAAAAAAAAAATCAAGGGGTCTGCCCTTATTTTTCAATAATAAAGGGGCATCAATCCTTCATTATTGTTTAAAAAAAAATATATGTATTAAAATTCAAAAAAAAAAAAATCAAGGGGTCTGCCCTTATTTTCAATAATAAAGGGGCATCAATCCTTCATTATTGTTAAAAAAAAAATATATGTATTAAAATTCAAAAAAAAAAATCAAGGGGTCTGCCCTTATTTTTGATCAATAATAAAGGGGCATCAGTCCTTCATTATTGTTAAAAAACATATGTATTAAAATTCAAAAAAAAAATCAAGGGGTCTGCCCTTATTTTCAATAATAAAGGTTGTCAATCTTTCATTATTGTTAAAAAACATATGTATTAAAATTCAAAAAAAAAAATCAAGGGGTCTGCCCTTATTTTCAATAATAAAGGGACATCAATCCTTCATTATTGTTAAAAAATATATGTATTAAAATTCAAAAATAAAAAAAATCAAGGGGTCTGCCCTTATTTTTGATCAATAATAAAGGGGCATCAGTCCTTCATTATGATTAAATATATATATATATATATAAAATGAAAAAAAATATATATATAATAAAATCCAGTAAAAAAAAATTACATTTTCCAAAATCAATTACATTATTCCCTTCAGAAACAGAGAATGGGAAACTTCTATCTAAAGAATTATTGAAACAATTTATTAATAATTAAAATCTTACTGGAATTTTGATTTCCACCATAGTTTTGAGGTTGATAAAATTGATGAATATAATCTAAAAATAAATTTAAAAACTTATTTATTAAAAATTAAAATCTTACTTGGTTCATTCCCTCCATAGTTTTGAGGATGAAATTCAGAATGTATTATATCTAAAGAATTATTGAAACAATTTATTAATAATTAAAATCTTACTGGAATTTTGATTTCCACCATAGTTTTGAGGTTGAAAATGATGACTAAAACCTAAAAATAAATTTAAAAACTTATTTAATAAAATTAAAATCATACTTGGTTCATTGCCTTCATAAATTTGAGGTTGATGAAAATGATGACTAAAACCTAAAAATAAATTTAAAAACTTATTTATTAATAATTAAAATCTTACTGGAATTTTGATTTCCTTCATAGTTTTGAGGATGAAAATGATGACTAAAACCTAAAAATAAATTTAAAAACTTATTTAATAAAAATTAAAATCATACTTGATTGATTTCCTTCATAGTTTTGAGGATGATTTTGTTGATAATATCCATTATTTTGTGGAATTAATAAATTATCTAAAATAAAAAGGTAAATTTGTAATAAAATATAAAATTTAAATTACTTGATACATATTTGTTATTATAGTTGTTCATTTTCTAAAATTGTAAAAAGTTAATAAAAAATTAAAAAGAAAAATTAAACTTACTACTTAAACTGTTTTGTAAATTATGACAAATTATAAAAATGTTTATCGATATATTCAAATGTGTGTATTTATTTTAACCAATCAAAATCAACACATCTACACTTGTAATAATCAACACACATTACCAATCTACACAAAATCATATTAGGTAATAAACACAATGATACAAAAATTTATTTAGAGAACATTGATTTTAACCAAGCTAAACAATGCTGGCCACAAGTTTTTGTCAACGGATTCTGATAACGAATTCGATTATATTCAATTGGCATCAACATTGATTCTAGTTTTGATATCAATAAAGGTGGATAATAGAATCCCATTGGATCAAATACATGTATTTTATCTGGTTTCACGTAAATAGCAAGCCAATGTTCTCCACTGAGATTAGCTGATTGAGTATTTACAATCAAAGCTTTGTTGATATTGATTTAGGGAATTTTGTCCAATGGAAAAACACCAATAAAATTTTTCCCAATTAGTTTTTTAGCAATAGTTTGTATCTGAATAGAACTAAAATTTATTAAATTAACAAATTAATTAAATACTTACTTCATTTTTAACCATAACTAATAACACATTGGTTTATAGTATGTTCAACAATGTTTGTCAAACAAGTACTGTACGGCTTGATGTGATTTGAATTTCTTTTTCAAATACTCCGTATACAAGTACTGATACTGATTCGGTTAATGGATTTTCAAATTTTATATCCAATCGTAAATTTCCACTTTGAGGTAACTGACTTTGATTAAGATCAAAATCAGGTGCAATACAAATGTAAAAAGGGATATTTATTTTTAAAGTCTGAAAAGGTAATACCACAATTCATATTTTTATTAAGATAACCCATATTCCTAACAATACTTTGCATATAACTAGAACTATAATTATCATTGGCAAAATCTTGACTATATTTTTCACGATAATCATTTCCTTTACTTAATGTTAAAGACTTGACATTAAAGTGTTCAAATATTGAAAATGTTTCCAAATTCGATCCTCCATATCTTTTATTCCCTTGGAAAGCAACAAGAATAAAATTTGGTAGTCGTCTATCACCAAATATTGCTCCTTATAAATGAAGATGAGCCCATTGGCAATGAAAATTGAACAACTTCCTTACTTTTCATTGGATAAATTGCATTTCTATTAGCAAGCCCAATTTGATGACCAGCTAAAACTGACGGTTCAACACGAACTCTTCTAACCATCAACTTTGCATCTAATAATATTATTTGTGGAATTATTTTTGTACATGTTAAACTTCTTTCAGTATTGGATCTTGTTAATTTAATTTGAACACTAACACCAGGTAATAAATATTTTGGTTGATCAAAGAAATCTAATTGAAGTGGGGAACAAACACTGATTGGTTTTGATTTTGAAATCCAAATTTTTCTTTTTGTGTCATTTTCATCGTAACCCATTCCACCTAAACAAGTATGTTTTGTATCGTGATTGTAATTAATAATAGTTTCAATCATTGCCTTGTGTGCGAATACATCATTACTTCCTTCAATTTTAGTAGAATTAAAATTACTTCAACATCTTTAAAAAGAGTTTGGAAAAAGAAATTGTTTGCGGTAACATCTGATTCATTAGATAAATTTTCCCCATTGTTATTTACAACTTTCATTTGAATGTAGAGTAATGTATCATTCAAATCCAAGTATTCGGTTTGAGAGCTATTAATGTAAAATTGAATTGAGGTGTTTCCTGGATCTGTAATTGAATTCACTGGATAAATATCTTCAAAAGAACCATTTTCAATTACTGCTTGAGGAGATGGTCTATCAAAGATGCATAATTCTGATTTTGCACTAATCATTACTGGAATATAGTTCCGTATCCTTTCATTCTTTTGTTTATATGTTTCTTGATAATTTTTCGACGTTTAATTGTTCCACCTTTTTGTTCTTTATTAAATACATCAGAAACTTTGTTAATAACAGAAGGTAAGTGTTCCATTACAGAGGTCATAGAATCTTTAATTTCAGATATTGCATTTGATTTTAGAGCAGGTAAGAGTTGTGCATTATTATTTATTACGTCATTAGCAGTTTTCATACCAAAATTTCCGATACGTTTAAGAATAGGTAGTGCAAATCGCCCAATTGTTTTTAACCAACCAGATCCATACTGTTTACCTACAAAATAAGGTAAATCCCCACCATTTTGATGAGTGATATAAAAGTTTACAATGTCTGGATTACTCATTTATTTTACGGAAATGTAATGTCAAGTAAGTTTTGTCTTGTTTACCAAATATATATTTTCCACTGTCATCACGAATATTGATTTCTATATTGTTTATATACGAGGATGATACTGGTAAATACATTGGATTTTTCTCAATGAATTGAACAAGGTCGTCTTTTTATGTTTTTCTATCCAAACACATTTAAGAAGGGGAACACTTAATTCACCCACAAGAATTGGTTCAATAATATTTGTATAAATCATCATTTGTATATTTCTTTGCATTATAGTCGGTAAACTAGATCCAACAATGATCTTTTCACTATAAGATTCCTCAATTAATCTCAAACTATGAGCCAACAGTTTACTAAATTTAACACTTTTAACATCTTCTTCCAATTCAATTTTAACAAGTTGATCTTGTTTAATTTCACAAGACTTGAAAGGATGGGGATAAGACGTCATTAACTGATCAGTGACTTGTGAAAGTTCAGTAATGAATAAATTTTCTTTAAATGTCTCAGTATACTCTACATCCTAATAATAAGTTATAGTCAATCGTATAGTATCTAATTTTGATTTTTTATTTGGTATACGTATCTGATTCAATTCATCATTAAAATCTACTTCTTTTTTATTAAATCCCAAGCAATTAGCTTCTTCAATACTATCAAATGTTACTTTGAATGGAAAATATTTACAATTAATGTTCAAAATTTTATTGTCAATATATATCAGATAAAATGTAGAGTTGTGACTGATTGTATAGTTTCCTTCAATATAATAAAAATATTCATAACTATTATGTAATGTAGTCTTGGTATATTTGATACAAGAATTGTTATAAAATGGAAAATTATTGTACACAAAAGTGAATTCAGTTAAAGCAACTTCCCATTCCCCATCCAAGTAAATCTGATTTGGAAATTCTACATTAAACTTTCCAGCTTCATTATTTGGAAATGTAAGTGGACAACTATTACTGGGTAAATTCACGTAAAAATCTCTTTTATTCATTTAATTTTCTAAAATGTAACGATAAATGTGTTTTGGTATCTTTGCTAAATTTTATTAATTTCCCACTATCATCTCGAATATTAATTTCAATGATGTTTATAGTTGAATACGATACTGGAAGGTACATTGGATTCTTCATTTCTAATTGTACAATTTCTCCTTGATCATATTTTTTAATCCAAACTGATTTTAATAGTGGAACTCTAACATCACTAACATTTATTGGTTCGATAATATTTGAATAAATGAACATTTGTTGATGATGATGTAATAATTTCGGAATTTTAGTGCCTAGTATAGTGCCTGTAAAGTTACTTAGCTTTAATCCCAAAGATTTAGCTAAGTTTGTGTCAAAAGATATATTTGTAATGTCATCTGCAAGTGTTATTTTGACCAATTCATTATCTTGAATTATTAATTCTTTAAAAGGAGAAGGATTAAATGACAACAAATGACCTTGTAATTCCGATAAAGTGTTTATGAATAAATTATCTTCAAAATATTTTTCAAATTTTGATTTTTCTTCATAACTTATTATTATCCAAATTGTTCCATAACACCATCATCTGTAAATTTTGGTAATTTTATTCGACAATGATCCTCTTCACAATGATTGATGTAGATTTTAGTCCAAAACTAAACGCATGTTGAATATCGGGGAATGTTACTTTAAATGGAACATGTGGACAGACAATAACCAAATTCTCATATTTTTCAATAAACATGTCAACATCTGGAGTATATTTTGGATTTATTATTTCATAAGTATGATTTTGATTATTTATTTTCAAATACTTTATTTCACTACCACTCTTTACCGATTCATAACGTATACAAGAATTACTATAATACGGAAAAGGATTATACACAAAAGTGAAATCTATCAATGCAACTTCCCATTCACCATCCAAGTAGACAGAATTTACTTGTACATTAAAATTACTAGCTTCGTTATTAGGATAAATAAGTGGACAACTATTACTAGGTAAAATCATATAAAACTGGTTTTCTTTCATAATATTTATTTAATCAATTGAGATGAGGATATCCAAGTTGGAGTTTTGTATCCATGCCACTTGACGTAGTATTGTTTATATTTACCAACATTTTTAGTTTTTAAAATCTTTTGAATTCTAAATATTGTTGGGATTGGAATGACTTGAAGTTCTTGTTCGTAAAATTTTCCACTAATTTCTTTGCTATCATGATCTGCTATTAAATACATTACTGGATTCTGTTTTGTATCTATTTTCTTTATTACATATACTTCATCGCTCCAATTGTTGTCAAAATTCTTGATGAACGGAGAAGTACTGATTTTACTAATTCTTACATGATCACCGACCTTGTATTTTGGCTTATTGATTTTTTCTTTCTTTAATGATTGGTTTCTGCTGATGTCTGTTATATCAACAGGTCTGAGACCATTTAATCCTTTATGAGGCGAATGATTGTAACTAAAAATAATTTTCGGTAAAACATGTATCCAAGTTTTATAACCTTGATGCACAAAGTATTTTTTCAATCTTTCTCTCAAAGTTCGATTAAATCTTTCCACATAACAAGCTTTGAATTGTGAGAATACCGAGTAATGATTGGCTTTGATAACTTCTTTTACTTTGCTATTATAAAATTCTTTACCTAAAATACATTAAAATAAATAATTAATTAAATTTATTACCCAAATCAGTCTGTAGATTGTGAGGTTGTCCGTCTTTAAATAATTTTTTAATTGCAATGGCCATTTCATTAGCAGATTTAGTTTTTGTTGGAATGGCACGGGCATATCTACTGAAAACATCAATACATGTTAAAATATATTTGTACCCCTTGTTGATTCTCGAATAAGGTATCATTTCCATCAAATCCATTTGCCACAAATCATTGATTCCTCTTGTTTTGTATGGTCTGGTTGGGAATCTTTTCAACATCGGTTTATTTAAACTATATGCTATTTGGTCTGATAACCATTTTTGAGTCTCTTTTTTAGAATTAATCACTCTTTTTGTTAATTTTTCTACACCACCAAAACCATCTGGATCTTTTGGATTTGTCCAGATTGTTTTGAGTGGATTTTTGGTTAATTGGTCCTTCATTATTACAACAAGATGTTAAAATATGGACAACTTTATCTGGTTTAGAGTATTGTAAACCCATTAAGATCTTAGTGATGAAATTGCACTAATTGCAGATAAAACTATAGGAATTAATGTACCCAAGAACCCACCCCCTTTGTTTATACATTATTCTTTTCATTAAACGTCTATTTTTAGTGTTTACCAATGATAAAAGGGATCTCTTGTGTCTTTGTAATACCACTCTTTTAGCTTTACTAATATTGACATTACCTCGAACTATATTTACAATAACTTCAAGCAAATCGTCGATAACAAATGAAGGGAAAGCTTGTAAAATTGCTATTCTTTTATTATTTTGAGCCTTTACCAATGCATTGAAATATGGTAGACTACGTTCAAATTTCATGTTTACTAATTACAACTAATTATTATTGTTTATAATTTGATCCACTTCTTTTTTAAAATCTTCTTCTTTTTTTAGATTCTTCTTTACTTTTGATTTTGTTTTACGAATAACTTTTTTTGGGTTGAATTTGATTTTTGACAAGTACTTTTTTAAATGACATGATTGATAATCATTTATTTGTTTTCAATTTTGTTTATAAATCGTAACCCCTTTTTCATTAAAAATATCTGTTCGGATACGTAAATCGTCACTACATTGTTGTGTAAAGTCAAAGAATAAATATCCATGGGGAACGCTTGTAGCATCTTGGAATGATTCAATTAAAAATTTTCTATTGTTTGGATAGGCTTGCCTGGCTAAGAAATCGATAATCGTTTGATCGCGAGGATTTTTGAAAATAACTAGGTATTGAACATTTAAATTACGAGTTCGATGACTTCCTCCTTGATGAAATAAATTTTGAGTTATGAAAATAACAGTAACTCCACAATGTCTACTGATTTTTGTGAACAAATTATTGAAATCTTTTTCCTTATTTGCTTCTTGATACAAATCATCTATAATTATTACATCGCCTCGACGTAACCTAGACGACCAGTTTTTATCAAATCCCTTAATTATTATCATTTTCAATTTACAAAACTGATTTTGTGTCAATCCATGTTCTTCGTCTGCACCCATATGCCAATATATTTTACTGAATTTTGATTTGAACATGTTTGACTGCAATAAATTACATACAAATAAAGTTTTTCCGCTCCCACTAGGTCCTACAATTTGATATACTGCATCATTTCTTAATTCCATTTAATTTTAATTTAATTTAATTTAATTTGTTTATAATTTGATATACTGATTCATTTATTTTGATATTGGAAAATGATTAGTAATATAAATTATAGAGGCAGATGTGAAGTAACTGGAATGAAGTTCCCGACCGGAAAACCACAACATGTAGTTGATAGAAGTGGAAAATATCCAATCTTATTCTTCAAGAGCGGAAAATGCAGAGTAATGGGTTGTAAAAGACCATTACAGGAAGGAGATCTCAAATATCAGATTCAAGATTTACAAATTCAATCATTATCATTGAATATTGACATGTGTTGTCGAATCAACTTGTATGATTTGTCCACAAAAACAGAAAACATTTACGAACCGGAACTGTTTCCTGCATTAAGACTTGTCAAGTATAATCCACTGTGTGTAAATGTATTTGCAAGCGGAAAAGTTGTTGTCATGGGGATAAAAACACTGCAATACAACAGTCTAGTACAAGAAATATTTAACTTTATAAAATCAAAAATTAATAATCTTAATACTGACGAAGAAATACTAGATTATTTATTAAGCAATGATTGTGTTTAAATAGATTCAATTCTGACGATTGTAAAAATTAAAAATGATCGACGAGCAAGAAGCATACGTATTCGAAACAATTCTGATGAAGATGGAAGAACTTTTTCCGAATATGAAAAACAAACTTTCCTATTGTGCTCCTGAATACTTGGCTACACGGATCTATCAAATGACAGGAATCAACATCGAAGAAATTGTACGGATGCACTACGAATCAGTTCAAGGATCTGGTTTGAAATGTTTAGACGACTGTATTGTTTGTGCAGATCCCTCAATGTTGACTTGTCCGTTTAGATGCAGATGCTGCAGAGACTACAAGAAGAAGGAAGTTGTACATATTTTGTTGGCTGAGCTAAGAAGAGCTTACTATAAGCAGATTTGTGATGATGTAAATAAATTTTGATCTTTTACGAGTTTATTTTGTGTGTTTATTGTTTTTTATAAAGATTTTAATTGGTTGAATTATTATTATTATTATTATTATTATTATTATTATTATTATTATTATTATTATTATTATTATTATTATTATTATTATTATTATTATTATTATTATTTTGATAACGCTAAATTTCTTTGATCGTAATCAAAACGTATAAAAATCTCATTGTAAAAATTATACTAAAAATTTTATATTAAAACTAAAAACATTAATAAAATTATACCGAAAACAAACTTTGTATAAAAAATCTCATTGTAAAAATTATCCTAAAAATTTTATATTAAAACTAAAAACATCGATAAATTTATACTGAAAACAAACATTGTATAAAAAAAATTTTCAATTATGTTAAAAATTTATTACTTTGAAAAATTATATTTTAAATTATACTAAAAAATTTTATCTTAAAAATAATTGATAAAAAATTTTATCGATAAAAATATACCGAAAACAAACCTTGTATAAAAAATTTTTAATTATGTTAAAAATTTATTACTTTGAAAAATTATATTTTATACTGAAAAAATTTCATTTTTAAAATTCGTATATAAAAATTCATCGATAAAATTATACTTAAAAATCTACTTAAAATCATATATAAAAAAATCATATTTTAAAAATCTTATATAAAAACTACATTGATAAAAAATTACTTAAAAAATTTAATTAGAAATAATTAAAAAAATATTGAAAATAAATTCGAAAATAAATTTTAAAAAAATCGCGCCAAAAACTCGAAAAAAAATTTCGAAAAAAAATACACACAAAAATTTAATTAAAATACACACAAAATTAATTAAGTTGATTACATCATTATGTAATCAAGATAATCCGAAATTTAATCCGCTATTACATACCCCCCCCCTCCCCCTATGTTTTTTTTATGTTCCAGTGTGCCCCTAACTACCTACTCCTTTCATCAATTATTTGTTTTAATTCACTATCCTTTTGGATTATTACTGTATGCCTTATTATTTGTTTTAATTCCTCATCCAATTCTTGTTCTCGTTGAAACTCAGGCATATTATTTGCTGCTTTAACTACAGCGAATATTGTATCTCTCAATTTTATTTCCTCTTCATTATTATTAATTTCATTACCAGAAATTCTTGATAAAGCATCAGCATTAGCATTGGATTTTCCAGTACGATATTTTATCTCAAAATCGTATTCTTGTAAAGCTAACGACCATCTGATTAACTTATTTGCTGCATCTCGGTGTTTCATTAGCCATTGCAATGGGTTATGGTCCGTATAAACAATGTATTTTCTACCAACCAAATATTGACGAAATATTGTTACTCCATATACTAAAGCTAGAGTTTCTTTTTCAATGGTTAAATATTTCTTTTCATGGGGTTTTAATGATTGACTTGCATATGCGATTACGTGATCCTTTTCACCTTCAACTTGTTGTTCCAATACTGCTCCTAGTGCACAATTGCTTGCGTAATTCATTACCATAAATGTTTTCGTAAAATCTGGATATCTTAATATTGGGTTCATTATCAACTTTTGTTTGAAGGTGTCAAATACATTTTGTTGGGCTTGTCCCCACACAAATTTTGTAGTTTTCTTTAATAACATTGTCAGTGGCTGGGCAATATGTGCAAAGTTTTTAATAAATTTTCGATAATAGCTTGCTAATCCAAGGAATTGTCTGACATCATCGACATTTTTAGGAGTTAGATAGTTTTCAATTTTCTTTACATTATCTGGATTTGGTTGAAGACCTTTTCGCGATATAATATGTCCTACAATTATGTTACTTCCGATTTTCCCCATTCGCATTTTGAGGGTTTGATTTTCAGATTCGCTTCTCTAAGTCGTTTGAACACCATTTTGACATCTCTCATATGCTCATTAAAATAGCTTGAAAATATTAGAATATCATCGATATAAACTAGTGCATGTGGAATATCTCGCAACACGAAATTCATGCCCCTTTGAAAGGTGGCTGGAGCACTTGTTAAACCAAAAGGTAAAACATTAAATTCATACAAACCTTTTCCATATCTTCTTCCTTGACTTTGAACTGATTATAACCTTTGTTTAAATCAATAACATTGAAATACTGTGATTCTCCCATTCGATCAAAAATTTCTTGAGGAACTGGAATTGGATATGTATCTTTTCTCGTAACTTGGTTCAATTTTCGATAATCAACACAAAATCTTAATTCGCCATCTTTTTTCTTTACAACTACAATGCATAATGAGAATGGTGAAAAACTCTCTCTTATGATATTAAATTCCTTCATGGCTTTTATTTGTCTATCACTCTCATCTTGATGTGCATATGGAATTCTATATGGTCGTAACTTGATTGGAATTTCATCTATTAATGGGATTTCGTGTTCTATTATTGAAGTCACGCCCAAATCATACTCGTGTTTCGCGAAAATATTTTGATACTTTATCAATAATTTGGTGAATATTTGTATTTGCTCTTCAGACAATTCTTTACTAGTAATTTGAGGTTCTTTATTTATTTTAATATTTTTTGGTAACTTTTTATTTCCAACTTCGTTAATTTTCCAAATTTTGTTTTCGGTTTTAGTGATACTGTTTTATCATTAACGTTAGTAATATGAACAGGAATTAGTTGATTTTGCACTTTTACTATTTCATCACACATTGGAGTATCATATTTGGTATTAACTTTTAACTCGGTTCAAATATAAACTCATCGTCTAGCACTTCGTATTAACATAACAAATGATCTCAATTTGAGCTGGTATTGTTAATGTCTGATTTAAAAACACATTTCCAACTTCATGAATAACTTTACCTGTTTTTTCTGCAATTAAATTTCCTGTTTTTAAATCAAGAGAAATCCTTTCCAGTTGCTCCAAGACGTCCATTCCCACTAAACACTGTATTGGGCTTTTTCTCATCTCTAGCACATCATGAACAACTTCTATATTTCCGATAAATTATTTTACGTTAATCTGCCCAATGATACTCAACTTGGTTTTTGTCAGAAACCTTACAATCTCCTTGGTGCTTTGTATTTGATCTCTTTCGTCGAAATTCAATACTTCATCTGATATTATTGTATGGCTTGAACCGGAATCGATCAGGGCTTCAACCCGATGTTTATTTAATTGTATCCACATTCTAGGTTGCCTTCTTTTTGTTCCAAACGTCATCAAAACATAATTTCCTGGCAATCCAAGCATGTTTTTTCTCTCGATATCTGCACTTGATGGCTCAACTCGCTCAGTCAGTAATTCAATATTCCTAATTGGCTTCATTGCTTTTAGTTTCTCAACCGGATATATTGGTGCTATTGGAAGAAATGTTTTAGGAATGCATAACTGACTAAATGTATCGGTTTCATCCACTTTTGATGGATTAACATTTACCGATTTTAATTTTAGTTTATCTTTGAGTGCTTTCTCTGTATCTCCTTTACAGTAGCACAATGGTGGTATCTCTATCTTGTCATTGTCATCCCCTCCGTTACCACTTTCCTTGTCTGAGCTTGAATCAGCGTTACTTTGTCTGTTTTTTAATTTCGATTTTACTTTTCCCATTTCTTTGTATTGATGATTGGTAATTATGAATCTTGCGAGAAAGTGTATGCATTCAATAATCAATTTCCATGACCATCCTGAAATAATATATAATTAGCGAGTAGTCAATATTTGAGATACCATAACTTTGAGCATAATAATAATAACATATATTCCAATTAGACCTCACAAGCTTGTCCCATAAATATGAATTTACCCCAAATCTTTTTCATCGTGTTATACGTGGCTTTTTTCTAGTGATCTGGCGTCAATAAATAATCATAATTTACCTTTCCTTCACCTCCTGGTAGTATAGTATCAATCATCTCGGTAATTACTCTTTCCTTTTTTGACGGAAATAACAAATTTATCCGTGCTTCTTCAACATCGTCTTTAGAATACAGTCCAATTTGAGCTAGTTTATTTAATGATGTAAAATTTATTAGATATTCAAGTTTTGTCAACTCTAATCTCTCTGGAGTTCTCACCCCTTTATGATCTGGCAAGGATATCCATGAATCTGAGGTTAACCGATATAATGGTGCCAATAACCTATTGCACTTTAATAGCTTGGGTTTTGTATCTTCATCTAGTAATATTCGAGTTATTAGCTCTATAAATCTCAATTTCCCATTGACACTTATAGGCAATTCATTTGTACACTGCTCGTATTTTATAATCTAAACAGAGATTTCTTTACATTTATAACTATACAATGCTTCTCCAAATATCCTTGCAAATACACCATTTTCTGAAATTAACATAGGCGCCACTAGATTTGGATTTGTAATTGCCTTAGCCATTCTATTTAGAAGTATTTCTTTATTTAACTTGCAATCATTTAATATCATTTCTCCATATATATTTCCCATGATACTCTGACTATAGTGAAATAAATAATTCATTTTATTATTGAAATAATTCTTTAATTTGATATCCATGCTATGTATTCGAATTTTGGATTCTTCAATGTTTTTCGTCGATACATAGATTCATTTATAATTGGTTTCAATACGCTGTTTGCTCACATTTGTTAACAATGTTTTTCCGAAATGAATCTCATACCATCATCTGACATCGTTATAACTCATTGTTTTTAGATGTACTAAATTGCACTGATTTGTTTTCACTTCATACACAAGGATTCATTCTCCTGTTTGACAACTCGTTTGCCTCATGTTACAAAATGGATGAGTTTGTAACTTACCTGTGTCATCATCAAAAGCTCCCTCGAATTCTTTCAACTCTGTTAAATAATCTTCCATAACGACAACTTTATCGATAATTTCTCCATTCATTTTTAAAGATTCTCCTACACAATCACCATTAGCTTTGATCACTCCTCTTTCAATAATTGTTTCTCGTACTGCGTGATTTAACTTGGCTTTTAATCTGATTTCTGAGCTAATTTTAAGTTCTTCTGTTTGAAATGCGGCTACACAATTTTTTGGATTTATATCAACTGGTCTTGGAATCGCATACATATTGATTAATGACGTATGACTTCACTTTCTACAATAAAAAATGAAACTTGTTCTTTTAACACTACATTCTCGTACTGTTGAAAGTCGAAAGCCCGATTCCTGATAAACATAATACTTTTTTTCATCTTCTATTTTCAGTTTCATCGGATATGCGTCGGGGCATTCTGTCATATCTACTACAGAATAAATCTTCCCCAATTCTGTTTGAGAGCAATCATATGCAACTAATGACGTGGTTTGGGTTACAATTTTACATAACGTCAATATCAAAAACATTATAAACAGAATTTTCATTGGTTTTCTTCTCATTGCCATTCCACACTTTTCATTTATTTCTTCTGTTTGTTTAGATTGGTTTTTTGTTAACTTTTCCCAACCTTCATTTTTACTTATCCAGCTAACAACATGTTTATTCAGAACCTTTGTTGCCTATTTAATTATATCTTCTTCCTTATCATTATTTAAACAAAAGTATGCTCCAATTTCTAATAAAAAATAATTAATAATTGTCAGTACCGTTTCTTTATCTATTTCATCTTTTATCATAGTCAATATCACATCTTCATCACAAAATTCCATATTTTCTTTCGTTATTTTGCAATTTTTTGAATACATATTTCATTTTGTTCTCGCAATGCCGGTTTAATATACAGTTCACTAGCTAAGGACTTTAGAATTCCTTTTGTTTTACTCAAACTAACCTGCCTTCTGTTGGACGTATGGGAATTTTCATTTTACTTTATTACTTATCCTATTGTTGTGACCTCCACGTTTAACTCCTAGGGATACCTTCCTGATACGCCGCACGATTTGGAATAACTATTGCGTACCCATGACCGAAATCATGTTGGTACTGTACGCAATAGCCGAAAGCCATTCGAGCAGGTGAGCGCTATTACTAACACTACTCCTCGAAGGACCTTCGCTTTCCCGGATTATTTACTGCCGATGGAAGGACTTAAGCTTCTTGCCTACTAGCTTACTTATCACCCCCTGGTATCTATATTAACTATGTCGAGGAAAATCGTGGGAATCATTTACATCACACCACCAGCTTACGAACCCTATCTGACAATTTACCGTTATATATTACTATTATTTCGTCTCTCTTAACTTGAAATAGCTAATTTTGACCCAACGGAAAGAACAAAAACACACGTAAGCTGTATTAAAATATTGTACATTGATAGTCATATTTACAACGTAATAGGTGAAAATGATGGTTCGTGAGGATAAGCGCCGGAGATAGGTTAAGATAACCCGTTTTCAACTCAATCTTCCTCGACGTCGATATTGGTAGGCAAGCACCTACGCTTTGCCGGCCGATATGGTAGGGGGTTGACGCTGTGGTTGCCCTCAATGCGGGTAGAGGGTCCGGCGACTTCTACTTGAGGAGAGATTTGAGGAACATTGCCCGTGAGGACGACGATGTCATTGCAATTCAATCCCAAGCGATCGAGAACTTGGGAGACTCCGGGGGAGTCTGAGTCCTCGTCCACTAGATCTATGTGAATTTGGTGAGCTAGCGGTGGGAAGGTTGTGGTAGGAGCATACAGTACGTCTGGATCGAGCCCCGGAATCTCGAATTCCTGATATGGGGGCGGCAGATCATCGATCCGGTACGGGCCTTCGAGTGGCTCCGTTTCCCGAAGGAGCTCCACTTCCCTCCGACGACGGTCGCGACGTCGTCGATTTCGATTGGGCCGCCGGCGGGCCGGATTGACACCAGTTTCAGTCAGTGTTGCTTGTGGTAGGTCGATTCGTGGAAGAACGGAAGTTGATGAGGCGGGTGGAAGTTCGACGATCGGAAGGTGATGCTCTGGTATTATGTTCAGCTGTCGAGTCCGAACGCTTCCTGGGATGCGGGTTCTAAGCTCCACGTCCGTAAACGCTTGGCGGAGAGCCGTGGCCTGCTCTTTAATTAGCAGCCGTTGGCTGCATGACTCTGCAATTAGTTCGTCTCGAGTCCGAGTCAATCTCTCTATCTTCCGATGCAGGCCCTGGGTGGCTTCTGGAGAGGACCAGCTGCCCTTGATTCGTTCCTATTTCGTCCGTAACGAGTTATGTTTTTCCTCCAGTTCCTCGAGTCTCTGTCGGAGCGCAATAACCGACGGAGAAAGTCGGGGAATCCTTGAGAGGCTATTCAATGATGAGCCGGTTCCAGAGTTCATATCCTGAAAGGGGGAGAGAGAAGATTTATGAAACGGTATTTTACTGAGGAGTAATATGGAGTTAAGGTCTATTCCATTCCGGTTAAATGGGTCACCGTAATCAATGGATCTTCGTCGTAATACTTATACGATTCTAGACATTTCCGCATATGGGAGTTAGTGGGTAAGTAAATAGTTGATCGAATTCCGAATTGGTACAACTAACAGTGGTTACCATCAAGGTCGGGGCCTCTGCGATCAGTTGGGCTATTATACTATTAGATAACCTTGCAATTATCGACGACTGAATTATCCTCCAATGGTTGCCGCTCGATTACTAACGCTCACCGTACCACTTATCCACAATTTAAGGTCGCTACCGATGTTCAAGGTTTCCCTACGTTTATTCTACCAGTAATCGCAGGCTGAGGGGTGGAAATCCCCGTTAATTATCGCGAGGTAGAGAGTATGATATTTACTAATAGTTAGGGATTTGTCGCGATTATTTAATTTCTAATATCCCTAAGGTGATGATAGTGATAATTATTGATTAATGACATTCGTAAGGAGGACCTTATTACAGTCAATTGCTTGCAGATATTTACGGAGTGCCGGTTATTACGATTTGTTGATCGTGGACATTTATAGTGTAATGATTTCTATCATTGTTCAATCACCGGTGGTGGTGGAACATGGATTGTTATGATTGTTTAGTTGTAATTATTTATAGTACAAGGAACCCATTCTTACTTAATTTCCAAATCTTTATGAAGATTGTTATGATTCATTTAGTTACAAATAATTGTAGGATAATAAATTCACTATTATTTAATTTCTAAATTTTTATGAAAATTGTTATAATTTATTCAGTTACAAACATTTATAGAATAATAAATTCATTATTATTTAATTTCTAAATTTTTAGGAAGACGGTTATGATTTAGTTAATTACAAATATTTATGAAATAATAAATTCACTTATTATTTAATTTCGAAATTTTTAGGAAAAATGTCATGATTTAGTTAGTTACAAATATTTATAGGGTAAAGACTCTTATCAGCATTTAATTAGGAACCCTGCTAGTAACTCCACCGATTATAATGATAAACAGAATTTAACTTAGATAATTTACGGCCAAAATCCTATCTATTGCGAAACATTACTTATTATTGGAAATTGGACTATTAGACTTACTGCTATTTGCGTGGCTCCTGATACTATCAAATCTAAAATTAGAAGAAAACTCTTAGCGTGTTGGAACGGGACCGAGCCGTAAAAAAGTATGCCGATTGAAGTGGTCTGTGTGTTTGCTAAAGTGTTGATGATTAAAGCGGTTACCACTAATCAATAGTTCACATCAGCGACGCTGGCGATACAAAAAAAATGTGTTGGTGTTGATTATGTTAGTCAATCAAATATAATCGAGTTTCTGCGGTTACTGATAGTTATTTAGCAATTCTGTAAATTCATAGAATTTGTAGCATTTATTTTACTATTCATAGCGTTTTCTATTGTTATTTCGGACGTTTCCTATCGATGTGGTGGTTGTTTTTAAATATTGGAGTCTACGACCATGACTTCAGGTATGTTGGAATTACCGTTGAACAGATAAAAATGCAGACACTGATCATTTATTTCTATCTTCCATGAAAAACACTTCATTTTCTGTTACTCTACACCTATCCCTGCTACCCAGTGTTTGCTCATTTATTCGTCCGAGATTCGAAAAACGTTTATTAGATCGTTCTGTGATCGTGCTTAATATCTCCTTATCTGAATAGCGCCCTTCCCATAATTTTATTCCTACTCGCTCCGGCCACTTTTCAGCAGTCGCTTCGAGTTATACATCGATGCCCTGCGTGGAGGTCCTGTGCATATTGCCAGACCCTACTGCAGACTACCGAGGCGTCCACGAGGCATGACCCGCGAGCTCAACTAGGGGACTTAACCCACCAGCCGGCACGAGATCCGTCCCATGAACTTCTATTCAAATACATATGATATAATATTTTAAGGGACTCGGACATATACATAGATAGATAGTTTTAACGAAAATCATTAAAGTAAGACATTATGAAACATCGTAAAATTTAATTATGAAAAATGGTTATATTACATAAGAAACAAATAAAAACCACAAAATTCCTTACTTTTGATCACATAGTTGAATTGTCGCAAAATCGAAAGTTAAGCATAAGTTAAAAATAATGAAATTTGTCACTGTATATATACTATTTTTGTGCGTGTGTGCGGCCAATGAGCGATTTTTCGCCATTTTTAGGGCTTTTTAATCATTTTATTAATTTTAAATTATTTTTATTATTTTTCTTACATTTTTCTTGATTTTTTTGAGATATAATTACCTTATGGTTGAGTTTTTATTTTATTTATTTTCTTATGACATTATTTTTAGCCCTTCTTATTTGTTTTCTGGTCGCCACTTCTGCCTGTGTTTTTTCTAAACCTTATTTTGCAAGGTTTTGGCAGTTTATTTTCTTTTTCATATGTTTCTTTATGCGGCTGTATGCTATTTTTATTATTTTATTTAATTACTTGTTTTTATTTAATTTTGATATATTTTTAATTTGTTTTAGTTAATATGTTTTTCATTGATTTTTAGTATCTTCTTGTGTTGCGTGTTTATGTACAGTGACTTATCTCATTACCTTTATTTTTTGTTTTAATTTTTATTACTGATTTTTGTTTAAATTGTGGCTCTGAGCCCAACACTTCTCCCCTCTTGGAGTTTCTGTACTATTTCGCATTTAATTTCATATGAAATCTTACACTGTTCTACTTTTGCTTCATCAGTTGCTGTCTTTGTTGCACAAACCTCACTTTTAACTTCTGTTTTTGTCGTACTTTCTTCTATGTTTGGTGCAATGACATTTTCTACCTCATCTTTGGTCATTTCACTTTTCTCATACACTTCGTCATTACTACTCTTCGTTTCATAATTAAAATTTGGCCACTCAAATTTATTCCAATTTGTTGATTCGCTATAATTTAATTCTTTAACGGCAATTATCTCATTAATAAAATTTGAAAAAGGTTCCTCGTCCATAAAATACCCATTTTCATCAAGCTTTCGTGGTACACAGCCACAATCGAATAAATATTTTTCATCATCTAACTCAAAACCCTTGTACATCAACACAATGATTCCGTCATTACCCATGATTTCTGCTGCCCTCCTTCGCAGTTTACTCACTTTTGTACACGAATGTTCATCTTTATATTCTACACCTTCATCATTTATCGTTAATAATATCACAAATGGTTCAATATAAATGCCTTGTTCTCTAAATTCTTGTCCAAATTTCCGAATAACAGTTTTTATTGTTTTTCCAAAACCAGTTTCATAACTCAAATAAGGTCTAATACAGTCCAAAAGTTTTAATTTTTCTTCTACGTCAAATTCTGAATTTAAAATTATATCTAATTTATCATTACCCACAACTGTATTTCCATTGATCTATATTTTTATTAAATCACTTTTAGTTTCATCAAAATCATTTTTAGCGGTTTCTTTAGTTTCAATTATATTTAGGATTTTTATTTCGTTTTCCACTCCAGGGAATATTCCACAATCGATCAAATAATCATCATCCTCTAGCCTTTGCTCCATAAACTCAAGTTCTATTCTCCAACCTTTACATTTTTGCATGACCTCCCTTTGTAGACCATTTACTTTTTCATAAGCTCCAATTTGGCAATATGAGGTTGCGTTGTATAGTCCAATTACTTTGACAATTATAGGATCTAGCCATTTATGCTTTCGCAGCAATTGCCCCAATAGTCTCATTATGTCTTTAAATACATTTTGTTTGTTTACTTTATAACACTTGGCACAAAATTTTATAACAGTTATCGTTCTTCTCAAACTCAAAGGCATCTTAATCAATTTTCCTAAGACTTCAATCAAACTCTGAGAATTCGCCTCAGGATCTGCACTCAGCCTTCCCACTTTGGCAATGAATACTGTGCTTATTTCACTTTGTAAAGCTTCGCAAATTTTACTACTTGGATCATTACTTGACTCGGGTTCACTACCGGATATTTCTCCCCCGTCTACCATATGAGTATCAGCTTCATCATCTGATTCAAATTTTGATAATAGTCTATTCAATTTCTGATTAAGGATTTCCACTTTTGATCTTTTGATTTTTTCTCTAAAATTGTCTCGTTGAACGAAGGCTACATTGCTGGAAGATTGATTTTCATCTTAAAATCTTATTGTTTTCTTTAATATTGGTCTTTGAATTTTATTCGAATTTTTTGGGCAAGATCTCGCCATATGTCCATAACCTTTGCATGCATGACATTGAATTTGTCCATTTATATTCACGTTATCTCGTTGTGGTGATGGAGAAGTGGATGGTTGACCTTGACTTTATGAAGCAATTCCTTGAAATATGCCCCCTTTTCCCACAGTGATAATATTGAAAAAAAGTTGAAAAGTTTTAATAATTATTTGTAACGCGTGATATGTGAAGCATTGTTGATAAGATCATTAAAAGATTAATGTGCAAAGTGCTGTGACTACGAATGTTTTGAATGTTTTTAAATAGTTTGCGTATGTTAAATCATGTTTATGTAATGTTTTTTAAAAAAAAACTTTTTGTAATATTAAAATAATTGAAATTTTAAATTACATTATTTTTTAAAAGTTATAATATAAAATTTTAAATTAATTAAAAGTTATTTGATTATATTTTTTAAATATTTATTTATTACAAAATTAAATTAATAAAAAAATAATTTGTTTAAATTAAATGTTAATTCATAATATTTTTAGTTGGTTTTGAGTACCTGAAGATGACAGTTATGCTGTCAAAATATATCGTACGAAAGATTTTTATTGGCGTTATCTTTTAATTAAATCGTTGCCAAATTTATTTAAGTATTTATTATTGTAATTGATTTTATTTTATCTAATGGTGTATTTTGTTTTATTTTATTCGGACAATAATTATCTTCTCAAAAATAATTCCTTGTCCAATATTTTAATGTTGCATATTTCATTTTACTTTGTACGTTGTAGACCGTAATATATTTTATTTACTTTTTATAATACAATACTTTTTATAATAAAAATACCAGTATATAAACCATCGTCAATTCTAGTTAATTGGTAATTTTTTTTATCACTCACTTATTTCTTTAAAACTTTGCGGTTTATATTTTGCACGAAAGTGGCTATACCCTATTTTATGGCCGACTTATTGATAAATCATTATTGTGTTGGGTTTAAAGCCAAAATTAAAACAAAACGCGAGAATCGTGAAAATGGCCACTGTGCATACACACGCACCGCAAGCAGATATTAAAAATAAAAAACATCAAATAAAATTATTTACAACAAAAATAATTAAAACAAAATTAATAAAATCAAAAGAAAGCCCACAGCAGCAGACAGAGACACAATTGAAAAAAACCCAAAACCTTGCAAAAGAAGGTTTAGAAAATAGATAAGCGGAAGCCGCGATCAGAAAACAAATTTGTTAAGGTCAAAAAGAATAAAAATCCGAAAAAATAATAAAAAATAAAATTCGGAAAGATATCAATAATATATCAAAAAATACAGAAAAATAAGCAAAAAATTATAAAAAATTTATAAAGTCAATTGGTGATTTCCATTTTATTTTCTGTAGTACAATTAATATCCCACAATTGAATTGTTTTCCATTCACTGCAGGCACTAAGTAATACCCAGCGTTTTTTGATGTTCAAAAAGAAAATCAAAACCAATCCTTTGGAATGTGAGTTTTCTTCCCCGGGATTACCTACAAAGGCTCCGATGAGTGGTTAAAATATGCTACAATCGGAGAATGTTCTTTTTAATTGTTGGATGGCTGTTTCTCTATTTAATTGTTTTCTACATTTCTTGCTCTTTGTTCTTATTTAAACTTTAATTATTTTAAAGGGGAAATCCGTAAGCCGAAAACTGAAATGGTTGAGTTATTTTGCTCATTGTTGTTTATGAGAAAATGAAGTTATCCAATATGCCGAATATTCATCATGATTCGTTAGTCGTTGGAAGCCACGGAATATCGACTCAAATAGAGGAGAAGTACCGTATTTTACGGACAAAACATGAAAAAATCAAAGGGACTTGGTCCCCACCAGAGCGTACAAAGGAGCTGCATCAGAAAGTGCACCGCGTCTCCCTGTGTCGAAATGATTCCAGTGGGTATTAATATCCAAATTAGTTCGAGGTGCCTTCACGGAAACCGAATTGCACTCCCCCTACCAAATCATGAATGAATACGATATATCGATATCATTCCAAGTCTGCATGTGCCTCTTTATTTCATATGCATGAAAGTCAATAAAATGATATATTACCTACCAGAATATTCTGGTGTTTATAGGTGAAGCCACGGAAGTAGCAGTTGTTTGAACCATTCAGTTTTTTCCTTTACATATCTTATCACTAGACCCTCAGTGGAGTGTGTAGCTTGTCCTGGGAAAGAATTAACAGTAATACAAAAACAAATATATTGGTGGGCTTCTGGGGGTTGAGATTTTGAAGCTATATGGTTGTTATCCAGACAACCCCATACAAATATTTTTCTCTTACCATTCGGCGCCCGTTGCTAAGTAACGTGCAAACTGTGTTCGAGTGCGTGATCGTCCGCAAAAAGTGAGTGCTATCACTAATGCTATAATTGACCGAACGATACATGGGTCCAACGAGCTGCCGATAGAAGGCCTGTGCTCAATTTCGATTTTTAGGTCCCATTCTTCTCTTATCTCATCTGAATATTAATCTATATTGTTATATCATTTATCATTCTGTCCATTTCCATAGTCCTCCTTGTCGTGGTTTGCATAATTGATTTTACTATGACCTGTTCACCCTTTGTTACGTTAAATATCCTCACAGTTTCTCTCTTACCCTTATCACTATTATAACTACTATGTTCCTTATTATTTTTACTAGAATTATCATCGTTACTATTATATGTATTGTTCTTATCAATTGTTACTACTACTACTACTACTACTACTACTAATACTATTATTATTATTATTATTATTATAAATATTATATTTTTATTATTATTATTATTATTTATTATTATTTATTATTATTAATATATTATTTTTATTATTATTATTATTATTATTATTATTATAATTATTATTATTATTATTATTATTATTAAAAGTTCACGTTTTATTATAATTAATATTATTATTAATATTTTTATTATTATTATTATTTATTATTATTATTATAATTATTATTATTATTTTAAATATTATTTTTATTTTTATATTTTTTATTATAAATATATATTTTTTATTATTATAATATTTTATTATTATTACTTTTATTATTATTTTAATTATTATTATTATTATTAATTTCATTATAATTATTATTATTATTTATTAATTATTATTAAGATATTTTATTATTATTAATATATATTTTATTATTATTTTTATTAATTATCCTTTATTTTTATCATTATTTTTATTAATTATTATAGATAATATTATTATTTTTATTATTATTTTAAACTTTTTATTATTATAATTGTTTTTATTAATTTCAATTAATTTTTATTATTATTATTATTTTATATATTTTTATTATTATTTTATTATTATTCTTATTAGTTAATATTATATTTTTTTATTAATTGAATTAATATTTTTATTATATTTTATTATTATTTTAAATATTATTTTATTAATATTTTATTATTTATTATTTATTATTATATTTATTTATGATATTAATTTTATAATTTATTATTATTATTAAATATTACTGATTATTATTATTATTATTATTATTATTATTATTATTTATTATTATTATTTTTATAATTATTTTTATTAGTTTATTATATTATTATTTATTATTATATTCATTATATTATTATTATTATTGTTTACTTTTTATTATTATTATTATTTTATTATTTTTATATTATTATTTATTATTTTATTTTTATTATTATTCATATTATTATTATAATTTATTATTATTATATTATATTATTATATATTATTATTATTATTATTATTAATATTATTAATTTATATGATTACTTTTTTTTATTATTATTATTATTTTAATTATTATTATTACTTTATTATTATTAAAAGTTCACGTTTTAATTATTATTTATATTGTAATTATTATTATGTATATAAAACAAAACGACGTCATAAAACTTTATTATAAGGAAATTTAATTTTATTAGCATGATTACTTAATTATATTGTTTAATTATTTTTATTTTTATTATTATTATTATTAATAATAATATTCTTATTATTAATTTTATTATTATTTTTATAATTTTTATTATTATTATTATTATTAATAATAATATTCTTATTATTAATTTTATTATTATCTATTATTATATTATTTTTATTATTATAAATTATTATTTTATAATATTATTATTATTATTATTATTATTATTATTATATTTTATTATTATTATTTTATTATAATTATTATATTAAAATTTCTATAGGCAAATGATTACTTTAATTATTTGGTTTAATATTTTAATTTTATTATTATTTTATTTTTATTATTATTTTTATTATTTTTTTATTATTATTTTATTAGTATTATTATTATAATTATTATTATTATTATTGTTACTATTATTATTATTATTATTATTATTATTTTTATTATTATTATTATTATTATTATTTTATTATTATTATTATTATTATTATAATTATTATTATTATTATTATTATTATTATAATTATTATTATTATTATTATTAATATTATTAATTTGTATGATTATTTTTTTTTTATTATTATTATTATATATTATTATTATTACTATTATTATTATTAAAGTTCACGTTTTATTATTATTTATATTGTTATTATTATTAATGTATAATAAAAACAAAACCACTACATAAAACTTTTATTATAAGGAAATAATTTTATTATTATTAGCATGATTACTTAATTATTTGTTTAATTATTTTTATTTTTATTATTATTATTATTATCAATTATATTCTTATTATTAATTTTATTATTATTTTTATAATTTTTAATTATTATTATTATTAATAATAATATTCTTATTATTAATTTTATTATTATTATTATTTATTATTATATTATTAAAAGTTCACCGGTTTTATTATTATTTTTATTATTATTATTATTATCGTATATAAATTAATATTATTATTATTATTATTATTATTATATTATTATTATTTATTATTATTTTTATATTTATTATTATTATTATTATTATTATTATTATTATTATTTTATTTATTATTATTTTATTATTTATTTTTATTATTTTTTTTATTATTATTTTATTAGTATATTATTATTATTATTATTATTATTATTTTTTTTTTTTTTTTTTTAATCAAGTCAATTATTTTATTTTTAAATTATATTATTATTATTAAATTTGTTTGTTTTTAATGAAGTGAATATTGTTTTTTTTATCAGTCAATATATATTATATTATTATTTTTATTATTTTTTTAAATTTATATTTAATTATTATTTTTATTAATAATATTATTATTTTTTTATTAGTATTAATATTTTTGTTATTATTATAATTATTATTGTTATGTGTTATTATTATTTTTTATTATTATTATTTTATTATTTTATTATTATTATTATTTTTTATTTATCATTATTATTATTTTTTATTATTGTTTTTTTTTTTTTATTATTATTATAAATATTATTTATCTTTTATCTATTATTAATTATATTTTATTATAATCATCTTTATGATATTTATTATTATTTATTGATTGTCAAGGTTATTTGGATGACTCATCATAATTTTTCAAGGTCATTGAAAAGTAGGTCAAGGTCATTCAATTTCTCGAGGTCATATTATGTTTAATATTTTTATTTTTTATTATTATTTTTATTATATTTTTTATTAATATTATATTATTAATATTATTATTTTTTTTATTTTTATTATTATTTTTTATTATTATTATTATTATCTAATATTTTATTCAATTTTTTTATTATTATTATTATTAATTATTATTTATTATTATTATTGTTATTATAAATATTCGTATATTATTTTTAATTATTTATTATTATTTTTAATATACTATACTTATAAAATTTATTTAATATTTTATTATTAATTAATACTTTGAAAAACTTTTATAATATTATAATTATATTTTATTTATAACTTTTATTATTAGGAAATTATTTTATTATTATTATTATTAATATGAATATTAATATGATTAATTAGCATGATTACTTAATAATATTGTTTAATTATTTTTATTCTTTTATTATTATAAATTTTATTAATACTATTATATTTAATAATAATAGATTATTATATGATTAATTAGTATGTTACTTATTTTTATTATTATTCTTATTTCTTATAATTTTTCTTAATATTATTTTTATTAATAATATTAAAGGATGACTCATCATATTTTTTCAAGGTCATTGTATTTTTTAAACATTTTTTAAATATAATTTACTAACTTAATTTTTATAAGTAATGTATTTATATTTATTTATTATTATTATTATGATTTTTTACACCTATTGACAAGTTATATAATTTTATACTTATTTTTATAAAGTATGTTTAAACCTTTTTTTATTTTAATTTTAAATTATTTTCAAGGTCATTGGATGAGTCATAATTATTCAAGATCATTTAAGTACGGTCAAGGTCATAGTATGTTTTAAAACTTTTTAATTTTAATATACTATTATTTTTATATTAGTGTTTTTAATGTTTTTTTTTTATTTCTAAATTATTATTATTATTATTTTAATTTATTATTATTATCAACTAATTATGATTCAAGTTTTTATTATTATAAATTTCTTATTATTTTATATCAATTTCAACTAAAGTATATACATTAAATATTGAATAAAAAGTTTGTTTCATTGTGTGTCATAGTAGACGAGATGGACCAATTGTATGTTTGTAAAAAGCTTACAGAAAAATTCTGTAATTTTTAAGAAAAATTGTGGCAATAATCAAAACTAATTTTATGGTTCAAATGTGTGTGTTAATCATCGATATGTTACAGTGCTTTAATGGAAAACTAATGAAGAATATGTGTTATTTTTCAACAGAATTTTATGAAATATTTATTTATGGCTAAGTATTTGTATGTGTTAATTCATAAAAAAATAGTTCCAGTAATTATGTAAAGTGGATTGTTAGAAAAATGTTTAATAATATTATGATAGCAACAACGGTTTTTGATGAAAATATGGGTTTATGTTTTCCGATATAAAAATAATGGGCAATTTTTAAAGAAAATACACGTAATTTATGAATTATCATGGATTAAATTTTGAGTAAAGTTGTGAAAAAAGTTGTTAACATTGAAATAAAATGATTAATTTGTAAATAATGTTTTACTTGAAGAAATCTTTAAAATAAGAACCTTCAGCAAAATTGGTAAGAAAATAGTAGTTATTGAGTTACTTATTAAAATTACCAAGTTTATAATTTTTGACAAGTCTTGGATCGATCTTTAATAAATTGTTGTACTTGAATAAAATTTTAAAAATTATAGTTCTCAAACAGAGTAGCAAAATTGTAAAGAAAATAGTACTTATCAGTTTATAAATTAACTAAGTTGGCTAAAATATATTGAAATTTTGTTAGATTTTTTAAAAATTTTTAAAACCGAATGTTGTAATTGTTCTAGGTACCTTGTTTGAATGAAATTAATGTATTTCTAACAATCAACACCTTCATAGTTTTTTAATCGTACAATTTCTTCATCTTGGATACTAATCGAAGAATATTTAAAATTATTCAGCAAAATTGTCAATAACGAACAAGTTGTACTATAAATTTTTTAATACTACTAATTCCAATTTTGTTTTAAAATTAAATTACACATATAATAATAAATCAATAATACTTGAATACATGCATCGAACAATTTCTTAGAACTGAACAACGACATATCGTATTTTTATTCAGATCAATAATATCATTAAAATTACCAGTAAAATCTTATGTTATATTTTGATAACCCTGGACCCTTATTAAGCTCAAATGCGAAATGTATCGATTTCACTAAGTATCATCTTTGATATTGATAATCCAACCGAATAATTACCCTGAAAATATCATAAATTCCCCCTCTTGAGCCTATCGTTTCCCCCTAAATATTATAAAATTTACCATCTCACCAATCATTTCTTTAATGACAATAATTTCAGCTATATCCTTATTTCATAAAAATTCACCCGCCTTATAATCGGGGATATTTACAAACCGCATAAATTGCTAAATCCCTTAAAATAAAATTCCACTCTTAACGCAATCATTCCATTGAAATAACATTCCCTCCCACTGCCCAATATATATACATATTTTTTAAAAATCTACAAGGTAAATTTCTTTAGAAATTATGTTTAACCGAACTCTACTCCTTAAATCCCTCATTCGAATCATTTACTATATGTATTACCAATCAAATTCCCTTTAAATTAATCATAAAATTTGATTTTTACCAATAAAAATCAATTTTCTTTTTAAAGATACAAAATTGTTATGATACCTCATCATTTTCCATCGAAAACTCACCCCACGCATTTTTTGTCTCTGGCAACCTTTCAAGCAATTCAAAATTTCAACAAAAAATCGACTTAAATCGAATAAATCTATGTTTTTCCATAAATTAAATTATTGTTAAATACACCAATATATCTCATATTGCTCATTAAATTAATCAGTAAAATCAAGTATATAATTCATAAAAATTTACCAGTCAACCATTAGAGATAATTCAATGATTTGCATAAGTTAACTGATAACGCGAACTGAGAATTCCCCCTTAAAAATCTCTAAATTATACAAGGGCTAGCTATTTGTGATTGATATCATCGAAATCAATATTAAGAATTGAAAATGAAAAGTAATATTGACCCCTTTTTTTACACACCTGTAAAATCAAACATTAAAATTTTAGGTTTCAAACTAAAATATTTTAAAAATTAACTGATTTAATCACATTTAAATAGAACATAAAATTAACTAATTAACAATATCATTTTCTATTCAATCTATCAGTCAAATATGATTCTATTGGTAAATAATTATCTTAAATAGATTGTTTTCATAACTTTGATTCTAAAAACATTTTAACTTTTATTTTTAACATAAATAATAAAATCAAGTCAATCTAATAAATTAAGAGAAATTCATTGCTTTCTAAAATTATACGATTTACCACCTAATTTCTTCATAATTTCATTAAAACATAAATCAAACCCTAAAATCCTTTAAAAATTCAAAAAGAAACCCCATAAATTCACAAGATGATTAAATTTACTAAAATAAATACCTCGTAAAAACTAAATATTATTAAATTAATCATAAAATAATCCCTAAAAGCTTCTAATTGAATTTCATAGCTAAAATATTTTTATTTTTTTGTCAAAGTGCAACCTAATCTATTGAAAGATTGTAATTTATTTAGTTAGATTTTCATTGAAATAACAAGTGCACAAATGAATTTTAATTAGTAGAGATTATATTCATAAGAAAATTTTCCAGTGAAGAGTATATTGGTGAGATAGTACCTTAAGTGACTAAAATCGTTGAACATACTGAAAACAGTGGAAGCTAAAGATGTCTAACTAAATAGATGAAATATCAATTGATATATTAAACTTACAAGGGTAATATACTTTGAAATGGAGAAAATATACATCGAAGAGGAAATATTCATTGAAGAGAGAAATATTCAATTAAGAGGAAAGCAATCAGTAAAGTAGAAAATTTATGAATTGAAGCTAACACATATTCAGGAATCGAGAATTGCTTATCAATTATCGGGGTGTAAAATTTTCTTCAAAATGATGAAGATGACATATCAGTTAAATATTGTGAAATACTTGAAATAAATGGAGTCGGAATTATTCAATGGATCAACAAATATACTTTTAAAAATGAAAAATATTTACACTGAAAATTCAATTGGTACTTTAAGAGTGGATTAATTACTATTATAATTAATTAAAATTATTAACAATTGAGTAGATTTTATCGTTAATTTATTATTTAAAATAAGGATATAATATTTTTTGATGGATACTTATGCGCGGAAGAATAGTTAATTAAAAACAACCGCGCGCGTTACTATTCCGGCGAATTTATATGAATATATATTTTATAATATGAATATTGTAAATTTGGCCGGATTTATTGAATATTCGTTGGATTTGTGTATTCGCCGATTTGTTATTCGCCGGATTTGTATATATTTTCTA